>ML780330.1:282890-319457 GCA_009831015.1 Picea engelmannii
TCAAAATTATAACAATTAATTAATTAATAAATATTTAATTAATATCATTATACCAATCTTTGTTTAGTTAATAACATGTTAGAAAAATTAATTACCTAATAAATTTTACTTAATAATCCCTAAGCATATATTCAACTAGGGTTTTTACACTCTTGGCATAATAATGAGCTTCGCTACAAAGGTTGTCTATATTTAAGAAAACAATCACAACTTAAATCCATGGTTCTTTCTGAGCTTCATGCTTCACCCACCATTGGGCATTCAAGGTTTATGAAAACCTATGAATGGGTCAAAATTTATTTTTTGGGGGATGGTATGAAACAAGTCATCCACAACTTTGTGGTTGAATGTGATATCTGTCAATGCAACAAAGGAAAAACAGTCAGTGACCCCAACACACTCCAACCCCTTCCAATTCTGCTTTCTATTTGGCGAGATATTTCTACGAATTTAATTGTGGGCCTACCTAAATCCGACATCAAGAAATTTGTCAAGGTGGTGGTTTATCATCTTTCCAAATATGCTCATTTTTGTGCATTGCAAAATCCCTTCACTGCATCCACAATGGCTCAATTTTTCATGAACAATACCTTTAAAATTCATGCCATGACACATTCTATTATCTCTGACAGGGATCCCACATTCACAAACAAATTTTGTCAACAATTGTTCAAGCTACATGACACCCAATTACATCTTAACACTTCCTATCATCCCCAAACTGATGGCCAAACTAAAATTGTCAGTAACTTTTTGAAAACATATTTAAGGTTTTTTTCATATAACCGCCAACATCAGTGGGCTGAGTGGTTACCAATAGATGAATCATGGTACAACACACCTTACCATACAAGTACTCACATTTGTCCTTTTGAAGCAGTATATGGAAAAAATCCACTGTTAGTTCTCTAATAGATGTCAGGTGTCTCTAAGATTCAGGAGGTTGAAAAAAGTCTTATAGTATGCGAGACCATTCTCTATACCCTTAAAGATAATTTGTTGATGGCTCAAAGTCACATCAAGCAACAAGACGATCAAGGTCATTCTAAATGTCAATTTGTTGAAGGGGATAAGGTGTTTCTTTGTATGTAACCTTATAAGAAAAATTCACTCAAAGTTGAACATTTTTAGAAGATTTATCCCACATTTATGGTCCTTATGCCATTCTCAAGCATGTGGTTCTTTTCTCCTACCAATTAGATCATCCCAGTGATTCTAAGCTCCATCCTAGTTTTCATGTTTCATGCTTAAATAAGTTTATTGGAACTAAGTGCCAAACTCAAAACCATATCCCTGAGTTGTATGAAGAGGTTTCCATTTGGTTACAGCCCCAAGTAGTCTTGGACCAACCTGAATATCATCTTGGTCAGCAAACCATCAGGGAAGTGTTAGTGTACTGGAAAGGTTCAACCCCATAAGATGTCACCTAAGATTCTGCTACCATTTTAAAACAATTTCCTCATCTCAAGCCCTGAGGACAAGGTTATTTTTCAAGGGGGAGGGTATGATAGGGACCTAACCTCCGTAACCCCTCATGTATATAGAATAATATATTTTCCATTTAATAAAGGTTGACATTAGTTTGTAAGGCCCATTTATTAAATGTGAACAAGTCAATGTAAGAAGACCTAATAGAAGCTTCTGCTTCTAGAAAGATATTCCGCTAGAAGGTTCTTTAGAATATATAATTAGTATAAATAAGAGTAGGAGGAATGATAATTTTTTTGTCTAGATAATTATTGTAATAGAGCGCTCCTCTGCTGGAGGTTTCCCCCTCAAAGATGCAAGTGAAAATTGTTTCTTATCAATAAAGGTATTATTATGGTGTTGTGGTTTCATATATTATGTTGTTCTACTTTTATTCTCTATAATATTTATGTTTTCATGGTATTATATAGATCTGGTACCTTACAGTCTTGTTGATTGGCCCAATACAGTATCAAATTGTTCATCTCACTTAGAAACATCCCTTTGGTTATGAACAAGGTCCTGTGCCTTGCTCCAATTTGGCAAGTTTCTTCCACAACTCATCTATCATTTTTCAACTTCCCTCCTCAAGTCTTTCAATGGAACCTCTCCTAGGCATCCCCATTCATGTTTCTTTCTACCAAAAACATGTTTCCATATTCTTTGTTTAACAATAAGAATGTACCTAATATCTTCCACCAAGGCTATTTGCATACATCATGTCTAACTTGTGCTCCATGTGCAAGGGTCGTATGACCAAACAAACTTTCTTCGATGTGCATCCCAACTCATCAAGTCATTTTTTAGAAAGTTTGAAGTCATATATCGTCATGGAATTCCTAAAAAATTTCAAGATCGCTACTGGTTGTTGTTATTAATATCCTACCTCTTCCACATTTGTCTCCAAGTATGGTTGAGTAAAGTGCCTACACGCACTGTCTTGACTCAACTCTTGGATTTTTTGTAGTAAGTAATTCTTCTTCCCGATCTTCCACAACACCCATAATATATTGTTGATGACTATTCACTTTTTGATGTTTGTCCTGCTCCATGGAAAGTGAATATTCCATCTTTCTCTTACTCTCACATTCATGGTTCTGGAGGTTCCTCAATCGAACAACCTTCTCCATGGATTTATTAAACAAATTCCTCATCATCGTTTGTTGTTTCTCTTCTTTCCCAAAACTACTCAGAGATGATACAATGTGGATGAATTCTAGTTGTTGTGTCACTTTGCAAGGATTTTTGGTGCCCCCATTGACTCCTTCTACCAACATGATCACACATATCCTAGGAATGCTCCCTAGTTTCCTCTTCTTCGTTAGGGCTGCACTTGGTGTTCTAGCTTTGTATAGGAATAACAAGCGACTTTCCTGAATGAGTTGAGATACATTGGAAAGTTCGAGGAAGTCCAATCCCAATATCATTGCATCGTCTTCCAATGGGGCCACCAACATATCGATGTTTCCAAAAAACTCCCAAACTCTCAATGGTGTTGAAAGAACAATCCATGTCACTGTCATCATTGTTGACTTCAATACTTTACTGGTTCTAGTGTAGTTCTTAGGTTTGTGATTAATATAATTCACGACTCATTCAATCGAAAAAATGTTTTTTTACTTGGTGTCAACCAAAGCTTCCATATTCATCCCACTTACTATTGTGTCCACAAAGAAGATTCCTTCAACTGCTTCACTTGGTGTTGCTTGACCTCTTGTCTTGAACTCTTGGATGTGTTCCACTAATGTTTCCATGACTTTGCTCATCTCTTTTGTTATTTTCTGCACTTGAAATTTCTCTACCAAGGGTCCAGATTCTTCCACTATTGGTGTGAGTCAATCCTCCTCCTCAACCAATAGAGCTAACTTTCCTTACATTGGACAATTCCTCATATAATTATTCTATGAACAAATGTAACACTCAATCAACCTACCTTTCCTCACTAGTGTCTTGGGATGATCCTTTGTTTATGTGCTACATTCATGTTGGACACTCTCCTCCCTAAGTGTTCCCAATGAATATGATGTCAAGGTATCAATATTCTCTACCAATGTATTTAGTCTGCTGATATTAGTCTTTATATGTGCCTCAAATCCATCCATCTTCTTGAAATCCTCTTGGAGTTTCTTGAATCATTGATTTCCATGATCTCACTTGACCTTCCAAACCTCATCCCTTGCACCATCCATTTTTTTTCTCGCCACTTGGCCTCCTCAACATTTATGTGTAATACCTCCACATTGTCCAGAGTTTTTGATGAATATTACGGTCATTTACACCTCCATGTGCTTCATTCTCCCACACGAACTTCACCCCTGGTCTACACATGCACATAATACTGGGATAAAATCACATGTAATGGAACAACCCACCTTTTTGATCCATTCACCAAGGTCTCTACCCAACTTCCTCTGCATTCAAATCCACGTTTAGGACTATGACAAGTTCTTTGATAGTCTTGCATTTTTCCACCTTGCCCATGTACTCGGTTCACCTAAGAAACTTTATTTTTGTCCTTCTCAAGGGGTGCACTAAGGTATTCACAAAATTCACAACATCATCTGCAACTTTTCCTTTTACTTATATCACAAACCGCCAATTCTATTCTCAAGTTGTCTTTGTGGTGCTTCAGTCTGTCGAATCCTCACCAAACCTACACTCAAAATTATTCACCAAACAATTGTGCCCGCCCCCACCAATGCTCTGACTGCAATAGTGGTGAAGAGATAAGTATTCTGTGATTCCACCTATCACGACCCCACAAGAAACTTGATCAGATATTTCAATCATTCACCTCCTAAGGGTGTGTGACACTGCATCGGTTCTCTCTTTCTTGCTTGGCACACCAAGAATAATTCATTTGGACTATGCATACTCCCCTAGAGAATACCCATACTCTGTTCTAGGATACTGATGAGTCACACTTCTAGTATATTGCAACTATTGCTTGCTTAAACAATTGTTAACACAATTTAACACTTAGTATTATTTAAGCATGCATCCATGAACTTGAGAATCCAAGAGAGAAATTGTGGAGAAAAAAAAAATAAAAACAAAAATATAGTGCGGATTGCACAAAGTGTTCCTAACACATGGTTAAGTCTTTGTTATTGAAAAACAGTTACAATATGAGAACTATCGGTTCGATTTACAACATGGAAGAGTCAAATGACTCACCTCACCTCACCAAGACACTCAATAAACATATTCATATCACCAATACTCTCTATCACAGCCATCTACGCAACCCCCTATGGTGCACCTCAGGCATTCCCACAATCGTAGAATTTTTTTCCTTTTATTTTCACAAACTCTCACAAAGCTAACATAGATTTGGGATCTGCCTCACACATGCCTTGACTGACCTGGGTTTCCAAACTTCCCCGAAAAAATATTCAAAGCATGCAACTCTTTTCTACTTGTATTCAATTTTAGTAACTCTTCCTCTGTTCATTGTCTCAAACTTTCCTTAGACTTTCTCTCCAAATCTATTGTGAAAAATGCTCTCTCTTTGGTTCTGCACCCTTGTTTTTATATGGACTCCAAGAATTAATTTTATGAAACATCATCTTGAGTGTGTCATGCCCGTTTTGGAACCCACACTCAACCAACTCATCGTGAACCTCCATGGACCCGATGCACCCATCCAAATCCCACACACCCATCTACCATTTGTTTCTTGGACTGGCATACTCCATCCTTTGGCGCAGGCTCCTTTTTTTGTGCACTCTTTGTGCCAATTGAAATGACTCCTCATGCACATGCCAATGGGGTCGAACAACCTCTCCAACATGCCCTCTTACCAAGGGTAGAAAAGTCCACTCATTGGGAATGCTCTCAAGTTGTCTCTCCCTTTCCAAAACAAACCTAAATTCTTCGTCAATCATTCTAAGGTAAGTAAAGTGTGTGCGCCTTTTGTGTTCTGCATCACCATCATGCACCTAATATGCTCCTCCTCACACCCAAATGACTTTGTTCACCAAACTGATCTCTTGTTTATTGTTCTCTTCATTTATTCCATCACTAAAAATGGTAAGATGACCTTTAAATAACATACCTTAGAACGCATCAACACAATACTTCATCCTCCCTTGGAATTTCCCACTTCTTCACTTAATATTCCCTTTAAAATTCACCTCATATCTCCTTGGTTACCTCAGATAAAAATCACTTGAGTTCATATTAAAAATTAACTCCTAGGTGCCTTATTTATACTAGATCGAGCACCCAATTTTTATTGTTGACTTGACCCAAATGAAATTTAATTTGACCTTTCATGATTATTCCATTGGGGCCTAATTTACAAACAACATCCTTAATATTTATTACAATGAGTTTGACTTGTAACTTCTTGTTTGCAACACTTTTTAGGGGCTGAATTGTAACTTTTTGTACTTAGATTCGAGGCTTCTTCATTTGATTTTGGGGATTCATCTTTAAGAGGGAAAATATCCTCAACCGTGAGGAACCACATGTCATACCACCTATCTTTGGAAATGACACAACTAGTAATATCAATCTATGGATTTATTACATGCATTTGCAATTTCCTTCATGGTCTTCTTCTTCAATCAACTTCAGGATCCATGATCACACCGTTGGGGCTTCTTAACTACTTAACCTATTAACCATATTTCTAGGGATTCTTGTATAATTTTTTAAATTGTATTCCTGTGAGAGCCATTCATAGAGATACGCCATAAGGGGACCACTTTATATACTTCTTCAAATACACCCATTACTTGGACTTCTTCAAGAGTTGACATCAATGACAACTAACTTTCCAATAATCTCCCCCTTTGGAATTTATGGAAACACTCATACTTCCCCTATGAAATTCCTTATGATATTTCTCACCTCATGTTTCCATCCCCATTTGACATCAATGGAAAAGGGTAAATCTCTTTGGTGCTACTCCCATTGTCTTCATGCTTTTGATCTTTCTCTCCTGATATTTCTCTTCAACTTTGATGTCAATGGAAAAGAGTAACTCCCCTCTTATAGTATACCTTGTCTGAGATTTCTCTCCTTATTTTGTTATTTATATTAACTTTTGAAATTAAGGGTAACTCCCTCTAATGATTTCTCTCCCCTTGTCTGCTTTTGCAAGATGTTGTGTAGATCAATTTGGGGCTTTTTGTATATTTTTTCTTTCCTATATTTCAGTGATCTTTGTCCATTAGTGCTTCATGTTACTCTAATCTACTGACGTATATGAAAATAATTCATGTTAAGGTTTATTCATCACTTGAATTCAATTATTCATGGCCTTTCGTCTTCACTGAACTAACATCAATGACATAATCATCCAACAATCTTCTCTTGACAATATAAATCTTCCCGATGGTTTCTCTCTATCTTGATGTGCCTTTCACTGCTTTCCTTCCTAGATGGTTTCACCTGTAAATACACTTTACTTTTTAGTCACATGCTTTACAATGAGTCCATCTTCCTTTTTGCAATTCCTTCTGTGCTCATGATTTTCATCCACTGTCATGTATCATCTCTGGTTCATGTAAAGTATTGTCTTATAGACCTGCCAAATATATCATGAAATCATCTTTCTTCCATATGTCGTAACAACTATCCATAACTCTGCTACAAAATTGCACATACTGCTGACTAATCTTCCATTTCATTGTTCTAGGATCTTCTTGAAATATGCTGCAACTGATCACCATGTATTTCTTCTTTTCAAGTTGAATCAAATATGTCTACTAGTCTTGTTTGTCTTCAAATCAAACTACGCAAGTCTACACGGGGGTAAAAACTGCTTCTTAATAAACCAATCTGTCAGGATACATTTTTCACTTTTGTCGTTCTGAATCTTCTTTCCCAGAAACTGCAAACACTTTAGACTTCCCACAAGATAGTTCTTCAATCTATAACTGCTCCTTAGACTCCCCCTCTTCAATATTCACATTGTTGGGAGTCTCCAAGTTGGATGGATTAGGAAAATGGTCGAAGCCTCCCTGCTACAGAGTGATTTTTCTCTTCGTTTGTATATTCATCATCTTCCTAAATTCTAATATCTTCCTCTTTTCCTGTACATTCGTTATCATCTTGTACTTCTCCAATTTCCGTGAGTATGATCTCTCAGAGATCTTTTTTCACCCGTTTTTCTTGTTCTTTTTTTCTTCTCCAAACATTATGATATCTAATATCATTGTTTTATTCCATGGAAGAATTCATAATGCTTCTATAATCATGAGCTATATGTCCATAATTATGGCATTTGTAACATTCAATATCATAGGGATCCACACAATTGTCTCTTGTTTGAAAATTTCTTCCATATGCTCTGCAATCCACAACTTTATGTCCAAAGTTATTACAAGTAAAACAATAAACATAAAAAAATATTGATACCTGGAATTGAATGATACTCTTTGTGGTGTAATCCTTCTTAATTCATGCCTTAGCTCATCATGATCTTCTCCTTTCTTCATCATCTTGATCTTCATTAATTTTTCTATTCTCTTGGCTTCTTAAAGTTTGGTTTTCAAGGAGATGATTTCTTCTTCAAGTATTCTTTCATGTTTATTAAATTCTACTTCAAGCTCATTTAAGTCCTTAGATATTTCCTTGATATGACTTCTTAATATATTTTCTAAATTATTTTCTTCTTTTACCTTGGTTTTTAAATGATCAACTTCTTTTGTATTTTTAGAACTGTCCTTTAGTTTGATCAATTCTTCCTTGAGTTATTTGTTTTTCTTCCTTTCTCTTTTCATCTCACTTAAGGTGTCGATTAGTTCTACTTCAACATTCACTTCACCTTATTCATAATATTCGTCATTTCCTTTCTCAGTTTCCATTTCCATGAAGAGTAATCTTTCCGAATCATTGTGACTATCATCATATTCATGAGATGAAGAACTATCTTCTCTTGATTCAAAGTTTTTCTTCAGGATTTTTATTTTATCTCCCTACTTGTTACCCTTTTGATATTTCTTTTCTTTCTTGGGAACTTCTTCTTCATCACTATCTGACTTATTAGCGTAAACACATTTAGAATCAAAGTGACAAATTTTACCACAATTAAAACATTTCAAAGGAATCATACCTTTGTACTTATTGGTTCCTCTCTTCAAATTTCTTACGAAGTTGGTCATTTATTCATCTTCTTATAAATAATTGTTGCAACTACAATTTCACTTTAGTTTTTGCTTATTCTTCTTTGTCTTCTTGAATGCCTTGAAATTTGATCTCTTAGAGGATGGATTATCTTGCTCTGTTCTCATTTCATAAGATGTAAAGATTCCATGTAACTCGTCCATGCTCAATGTAGAAAGATATTATCTTTCTTCTAGGGCTGAAATTTTAGGATCAGATCTCATTGGAAGATACCCTAATACTTTTTGAACAATTACTGGTTATTTAATTTCTTCTCCCAATCCTTTAATAACATTTTCTATTCCATCAAGTCATAGAAAGTAAGCTACAATATCTTCATATTGCTTCATATGTATTTGTTCAAATTTACCTCTAGAGGTTTGAAGCCTGGCCCCTTTTTCTTTGGCATCTCCTTCATAAATATTTTGAATTTTTTCCCAAATATCCTTTGTGGTATCGCAATGCACAACTTTGATAAATACTAAATCAACCAGACTACCCAAAATACTATTTTAATCCTTCGAATTGTTTTCACTAAGTTTCTTTCCATATTTGTTTGTTGGAGGATTGGTAGGTGTTGTATATCTGTCTACTATTTCTTGCCAGACATCAAATCTCTATGCCTTTAAAAATGTTTTCAACCTTTTATTTGAGAAGGTATAATTACAATCATCAAACATTAGTTCTCTATTCTTAGTGAAATCCATGATCTACCTTCCAGTGGTTAAACTGATTTTGAATGAACTGCGCTCTGATACCAATTGTTGGAATATTCACCAATACTGAGAGGGGGGTTGAATCAATATTGATCACTTTTACCCCTTTTAATCAAAACATGTAATCTTCAACTTATCAATCAATTTATCACTTATTATTTCATTCAATATATCATTAACAATTTCATTAAACAATGCATAACATATAATCACAAACACACACTACACCAAAATTTTACATGGAAACCCAAATGGGAGAAAACCACATAATACTTTCTTATATATCAAAATATTACATTCATAGGAATCACCAACTTCTAAATTATCCAACACCAACTGGAAGGAGGCTCCAACACCCTGTTTATAGGTTTGAACCTGAAGGAAGCTACAACTCCTTGAATTCTCCAACTCCAACTAGAAGGAGACTATGACCCCCTGATTTTAAGGCTCCAACTTGAAGGAATATGCAAATTCCCATATTATTCAGCTCCAACCAAAAGGTGGCTATAACCCCATTTCCTTACCCCTTTCTTCCTCCCTGAAATATAAATGGAGACTCAACCTGTCACTACCACTGTCACTGTAATTGATACTAATACATCATCATCATCAAAACCTATCACTGCTACTATCACTAATACTCATACAACATCATCGTCAACCTGTCACTTCTATTGCTACCGATACATCATCATCACCATCAAAATCATCATCAATGAAACTAGAACTACTCACATAGATAATATCCCAAGATCACCAAGAACATCTCTTAAACATATTCTCAACATCACCAAGATGTGCATCAAACAATTTTGCAAAGATGTGCATCAAACCATGTTCTAAAGACATGTCTCAAGCATGTGCCAAAACATCCATAACATACCTCAAATCAAGTGAAAACATATTCCTCAAGCATGTTCCAAAACATCCATAACATACCTCAAATATGCAAACTCGTAAGATTCACCACAATCTCAATTTTCCATTTCTGATTTTGAAATTTCTATCTGAGGTACTTTTGTATGTATTTTCAGAACTCTAAAAATTTCACAGTTTCCAATGTCCCAGAAAATAGGTTATAGAACAAATTCCAAGCTGACTTGTTTGAAACATATTTCAGGACTATTCAGGAACTCAGACTTGCCTAGAGCATATCTCCGAAATTTTTGCAACAGAATGTATGAAATTTTAACCAAAAATTCTTTGATATCTTTCTTCCATCTCCTAAAAATTTTAGGTTCTGAAACTTCTTAGAACAAAAGTTATAGCGAAAATTGAAAACCATCCTGAATTTTGTCCTATTATAGAGGGGGAATTTGTGCAACATGCCATGCAATCAATATTTAATATATGATTCTAAAAATCTGACACAAGATACCACATGTTGTCCCATTTCTACTTCAATTGGTCTCACATAATTTGGATCCTCTATGAATACATTCTGACTATTTTACTCTTAACACCTATTTGAGAATACTTTCAAGACTAGTCAAAAACCTTATATTCCACATAGTGTATCACCAAAATAAAAATGAAATAGAAGCTCAAACTATTAGCACAAGTTCCTTGATATGTATTCTCAACAACCTCCAATTTTCACTATTTGAATCATTATAGAAAACTGTTATAGCGAAAATGGTAAGATGACCTTTAAATAATATACCTTAGAACATATCATCACGAGACTTCATCCTCCCTTGGAATTTCTCCCTTCTTCACTTCACCTTCCCTATGAAATTGGATTCATATCTCCTTGGTTACCCCAGATAAAAATATGTTGAGTTCATATCACAAATGAACTCATAGGTTCCTTATTTATACTAGATCTCGCACCCTTGTTTTAGGGTCAACTTTACCCAAATAAAATTCAATTTGATATTTAATGATTATTCCCTTGCTTCCGAATTTACCAATAATATCCTTAATATTTATTTAAATATTCATTGCAATGGGGACAGATTGTAACTTCTTGTTTGCAACACTTTTTAGGGGGTGACTTGTAACTTTTTTCCCTTAGATCCATGGCTTCTTCATTTTCTTTCGGGGATTCATATTTAAGAGGGAAAATATCCTCAACCTTGAGGAACCACATGACATACCACCTACCGTTGGAAATGGAATGCTGAGGAATATCAATCTATGGATGTGTTACATGCATTTTCAATGTCCTTCATGGTATTCTTATTCAATCAAGTTTGGTCTCCATGAACACAATGGAATGCTGAGGAATATCAATCTATGGATGTGTTACATGCATTTTCAATGTCCTTAATGGTATTCTTATTCAATCAAGTTCGGTCTCCATGAACACACCCTCGAGGCTTCTTAACTACTTAAACACTTGGTCATTTTTCTAGGGCTTGTTGTACAATTATTCAAAGCATCTTCCCGTGAGGGCCATGCTTACAAATACTCCATAAGGGGTCGAGTTTTGAGACTTATTAAAATACACCCATTACTTGGAATTCTTCTAGAGTTGACATCTAGGGTTGACAACAATGACAACTAACTTTCCGATAGCACATAGGAAGAAACCCATTTCACATTGCAATGCATATGTGTGAATACTTTTTCTCAGATTATCTAGTATAAACACTAACCTATTCATTTATGACATGTTTTTTGGCATCTATTTGAAAAAAAAATGGAACTTATTTATCAGTTGTGCGAGGTAAATTTTCCCCTTCCCTATGAGGTGTCTAGTAGTTTCTATTCATGTCTACCCATACTCTATGACTAACTTACCTGTAGAAAAGAAGTTTTAGTAAAAGTGTGACAACTATACTTGTCATAATTACTTTTGGTTTTAAATGCAATAGTTTCATAGTAGAGATTATTACAAGACACACACTCTACACTATAACCCAAGCATTAATTCCACTATGATTTGTTGGGATTTGGCAACAAAGATGGGGAATAGATAATAGAATTCATGTAAGGTAAATGTATTTCTTTTCTGAGACCTAAATAATGGTTCCTATTAATAATTACCCATGTTTCAAACATAGTTCATATGTGTAGAATTATCTTTTGGATAATACGACCCATCCAACCTACTTTAAAGAAATTGCACCTTGCTAATTTACTATTTACAAGGTTTTCCTAGACCAAGTTTCATTAGAAAAACAACACTATCACAAATAGACAAAGGGAAGAACCCTTTTGTGGTGATACTATCAATTCACTAGCCAAGGAAGACAACAATTTTCATTGGTCTACCTCCTACCAATGGTTCTTGAAAAAGACACAAGAAGAGAAGAAAAACAACAGACTCTAGACCACAGGTTTGATCAATCCTGGTTGTGTTCCCGAAGTCTTCTACTTCAGAGAAATAATGACTTAGTGTGCTCGAAGGTTCGAATAAAGGACACTGATGATTAAAGTAACAAAAAAACAAATAAACCAATTGTTCTTTCTCCCAGAATGTTTAATAAAATGTTGCATCTTCCCTCAATAAAGAAAAAACTTAGCCTTGCAAATGCATATTCCTTTCTAGCTTATGAGGGAGGGGGCTCCAATGTGATGAAAGACTTTATGCTACCTTCTACAAACATCCTGACCAAAAACAAGAACCATATCCTAACTTTTCATGGTTGTTCTTTTGTGCAACTAGTCGAGAGACAAATTCACGCATACCCAGATAAGCTCTATGTGCACTGCACTTTTTGTTTTGCAAGGATGCCCTATTTTATTGGGAAGAGGTCATATCAAATGAACTTTGTTTTTCCATTTAAGTAACTACTTCAACACTCAAATATTTTTCATGGCCACATATTTGGTATTTTCAATTGTCTTTTGCAATTTATTTGGCAGTCTCTCTGTCAGTGAAACTGTTAATATACACAATAAACCAATTCAGTTATGGTACCGAATAGTATATAAACATAAATCATCATTCAATTTTTTCATTGTTCAAGATACATTTTTTATAGAGTTAATGCACATATTGGTTGGAGCATATCCCAAGAGAATGACATAGGAAGTTGGAGATTTTTTTTAAGGAAAAGTGGATTTGTCTTCAAGAATAAAGCCACACTTACATTCACTTGCATGGTTGTCAAGAAAAACTGCTTCTAGTCCCTATATTTCTTTGCGATAAATATTTTTCTGCAAAAGTTTTTCGCCAGTGTAAAGACTGGTGTATTCTATTCGACAAAAAGAGAAAGAAAAAAAATCATTACATTATGACTTTGAGTTGGGGATACAATGACCAAGAATCTAGCTCATCTAAAACAGGTATCAGAGACACTTCATATGTTTAATCTAAAAGAAGAAGAACTGTTAAGGGGTTTTGATCCTAACAGAGTGTCCTCTCGAAATTTAGCATCAATAAGGTACAACAATATTTTTACAGATATGATGAAGAAAATCCTCAAAACTCATCAAAAAAGGGGGAAAAAGAATGCAACGATGACTTGTTAACATAATTAAATTGAAATACCAAAAGCCATGGTAAACCAAGGGAAAGGGGTAAGAACATTTCTAATGTACATTCCTCCTCCAGTCTCCAACAACATAAAAGTTGTTCTCCTAACCAAAGAACATAACAACAAAAGATAAATAGGAAAGACAATAATGCCGAATCTAGTGGAGATGACGGTGGAGAGAAACCACCCCATACAAATATTGAATGCACACATATAGTCTCACATCAAAAAAGGAAACATACACAAAACAGAGAAAATTCCCAAGAGACAACAAGCCTAATGAATCTTCAGGATTTGGAAGTCGAGAGAAAACATCCACCCTATTGGGTAAGCCAGAAAATTGTTGAAAGCTAAGAAATTACACAACAACTTGCAATAGAGAAACCATTTTTATTTAACAGACATTCGTTAACACTACACAACACTCGATACAAAAGGCATGAAAATAAGTTGCAGGGTCAGTGTCAAATAGAAAAACATAGTTCATAAATTAATGTTTGTGGTTGACGTATCTGAAGTTGCACCATACGAACTCATGAAACTACATCACCATGAGGGATTCTCATGCATATTAAATTTCCGAACATGAATTTCAAACCATTAAGTTGAAGAAAACAATAAGTGAACTTGAAGACGCATTGAGTCCCAGACCACTGTTTGCACAACCACTGGATATACTTTCAGCAAGACATACTCCTCCAAGTAGAACGAAAATATCAAGACCAATCACGAAGGCCCTACAATTGTTGAATGAAATTAGAGTATATATTGCTGACAACATTAACAAAAAACTCGATATAATAAGATAGGTGTGATAATTCATTTCAAGTCTATGTGATCTTTCACAAGGGACTTTGATTTTTATTGGAGATTTGCAAAGATAATTGCAACATGATGAAGCCTACTATGAAAACAAGCTAAACAATTTTTTGTTGCACGAGTGTCTACTATTAGTGACCACCAAAGAAATCAACAAAGGCATCCCAATAGCAGTAGAATAAGGAAAATAAATGTAGGTTGATAACAACAAATAAAAATACTACAAAATGCATTTTCTTCTTACGAGAAAATCAATGAAAGAAGATGCATTGTTATTTTAAAAGCATTTGATGTTGTTAAAGAAATGCATAGTCCACATATTTTTAGAAATTTGGTGATGATCAACAAGGAAGAGCTTAATATTGACTTGGCCACAATGAATACTTCATTAGCTAGTCACTTCGACAAACTTGTGGAGTTTCCTAAACAAGAACTGAAATAGTGGCTTGTTATATTTGTCAATGACAATGAATACCACTTGTTAGCCATAGAGCAAATACAATTGGAACATAAATAAATGGAGGATGATATTTTCACCCTTCAATTTAAGTAGCAAATCATCATCCCACCAATAAAAAATGATATTGATAATTGGATCAATAATTCCTTCCAATAGACTACTAACCCATAATAACCACTACAAAGGTGATCCAGGTGGATCTCGGTGGCCAACCACCTTTTCCACTGAATCAAAATTTCAAGCCTATGGTTTTGATAAACTGTGATATCCACCCTTTTGATGGGGAATGGAATGCAATACCATCTTCATTTTTTAATTACATACGTCATGTAATGATAATATGTACATGCCTACAACATAAAATTAATGCACGAGATACAATTATAACTCCACAAATAAGCATGCTTGGGATAGAGTAGTACTAGGATGGATGACAACTCGGGAAGTCCTAGTGTTTTACATTCCTATGGAATTTTTTAAACTTATATTGATTTATCCCACATGCATCATGGGAATTTTTCTTCTCTCACTCTCTCATATATAATTGATCTGAAGGAGGCCCTTTAAGCATGCAATGGAGTGTGATGTAAATCTTGTTGCAAATGAAACATAACCAAATATCTCTTTCTTTTCAGAGATAAGCTACCCCATTCTTCCAGTTTGTGTTCTACACAGTTTTTCTCTCCTATTCATTAATTGAAGTTGGGTTTCACTTTATTTATGTGTTTCTTGCAATATCTATGTGTATTTCCTTGTTATATATTTTCTATATTTTTGTCTTCATGTTGTTTTCAAAATAATTTAGATTAATGTATAGGGAGTTGGGTCTCGAGCTAGTTTCTCTTGAGGAAAAATGATCTTGCTAGCCCAAATGATCTCCCATAGCAGAAGAAAAGAGAGATGAAAAAGCATGAGATCCTTTCAAGATGTTGCTTGAGGAAGCCCTCGTGCGACAAACGAACAAAATGATGTACAACTTCACTCAGATCCTTCGAAGACTATCAATAGCGAAAACTGAGGCATATTTGACATGAAACAATTTCGCAAGTGTGACACCCTTCAAGGTACAAGTAAATTTTGATATCCCCTTATTTGAAGGCTAGATAGATGCATATGCTATAGAAAAATGATTGAATCTTCTAGAATTTTATTACTCCATCCAAAAAAAATTCAACAATGAAAAGATCACCTTCACGCTCTTTAAATACTTTCCCCATGTAAGAGATTGGTGGGAAGGTTACTGGGAGAGGTACACCACGGATGAATCTACACCATTCAGGAGAGAACACACTTGGGAGAACTTTGTAGATGCCCTAAAGGAGGAGTTCTACCCTATCATAAACTATGATGACTAGTACATGAAATGGATGACTCTGCATTAGAAAAGTGATCAAACAATGTTAGAGTACATTAACATATTTCATACCTTACGCTCAAACATGGGTATCAAAGAGTCCAAGCGACACCTATTTTTGAAGTATCTTAGTGGTATACATAGGTACATCCAAACATAAATGGATTTATTGGACATATCCTCACTGGGTATTGATTATCAATATGCAATCAAATTTGAGCATAAATTCAAGCAACAAAGTAAGAAGGGGCTCGGGTTTGGAAATATACCACAACATAATCATGGAAAAGGAAACCCTAACTCACAAAATGAAGGATAGAGAAAGGAAGGCCAACCTCAAGAGAGCCAGTCCATGATGCAGGGAAAGAAGTGTAGCAGGAAGTCTAAGAAAGAGACTACAAAGTGGTGTGAGTTCCACAATAGCCCCTGGCACAAAATAGATGAATGTATCTCAAAACAATCATTGGTGGGTGAGCTCAAATAAAAATAATCGGAACCTAACTTTGAATCTGATTCAAAGAACAATAAAGGGAAACGAATCTTTGATGTCGAACCCACTACTACCATTATAGCCAAAACACTACAACTATAAGAACCAGAGGAGCTTGAGGAGGGGGAGAACCTCTTCCACTCATAAATGTGGGTAAAGGGGATCTCACTGCATTTCATTGTTGACAGCAGGAGTCATAAGAACCTGATCTCAACTGAGGTTGTGAAGATATTGAAGTTGCCATCGATACCACACCCCCAACCATACACCATCGGATGGTTGAGACGAGGATGAGATATCTGTGTCAGTGAACAGTGTCATGTATCCTATGGGATCAAGCACTTAAAGGATGAAGTAGTGTGTGATGTTTACCCACTTGAAGTATGTGATGTTATTTTAGGACAACTATATATGTGGAAACTTTATGTTATCTATGAGTCTTGGCCCCACAATGGCATTTTTACTCTGAGAGGTCATCTCTATAGGGTACCATAGGTAGCTCCGACTACTGCCACTTTATTGATCTGGTAAAAAAAATGTCATAAAGTAATCTATGAGACCAAAATTTTTTCCCTCTTCATGATCCATTCATATCGTGAACAAGAGGTTAGTGTGATCACTACAACCTCAGCCCAAGGCATTTCTATCCAATAGAAGTAGGTCAACAAGATTGTAAAGGAGAATGAAGAGAATGAGATTCTCCCACATGTTCAACATAGCTCTATTGGCCATGGCCCATTCTAGGTGTTCTTGAGGTTCCAACCATTATCCCCCATTGATAGAACTCTTCTCGCTGCATCTTCAATGACATAGACCTCCCACACTTGAACCAAGGAATATCATGTGTCGAGATCTGTTCAAAGGGTCCAACACTTCCAACAGGTTCATGACATCCTTTCACATGAAAATTACAAGCAGGACATCTACTTCAACAAGGCAAGCAACTCACCAAGATTCAGATTCAACAAAAGTTTCCCCATCTCTCAAGGGAACTTGACATAATGGGGACCATTGATTCCCAAGGGGGGAGGAATGATCTAGGTTTATCTCGGTGGCCAACCACCTTTTCCACTGAATCAACATTTCAAACCTATGGTTTTGATAAACCATGATATCCACCCTTTTGATGGGGAATGGAATGTAATACCATATTCCTTTGTTAATTATATACATCATGTAATTTTCTTATGTACATGCCTACAAAATAACACTAATGCACGACATCCCATTAGAAATGCGCAGTTAAGTGTGCTTGGGATAGAGTAGTACTAGGATGGGTGACCTTATAGGAAGTCCTAGTGTTTTACATGCCTATGGATTTTTATAAACTTAGATTAATTTATCCCACATGCATCATGGGAATTGTTTTCCTCTCACTCTCTCATATATAATTGAGGTGAAGGAGGCCCTTTAAGCATGCGATGGAATGATATAAATCTTGTTACGAATGAAGCGTAGCTAACATATCTTTCTTTTCAGAGATACGCTACCCCAATCTGTCAGTTTGTGTTCTACAATGTTTTTCTCTCTTATTCATTATAGAAGTTGGGTTTCACTATATTTCTGTGTTTCTTACAATATTTCTGTGTATTTCCTTGTTATATCTCTGCTATATTTTTGTCTTCGTGTCGTTCTCAAAATAATCCAGATCAAAAAGTTTCTTCAACAATTTCTTTGTAGCTAGTCTATTGTTTCCAACTGCTTCTGCTATCCTTTTCTTTTTTCTCAGTCGGGAATTCGTTACAATTATTTGCTTTACATCGTCTACACATTTAACAATTCCTTCCAACTATCTTCTCTATTTTTTCGAGTCTTCTTCTATTTAATGGTCCACGGGATCCCTAATCCTAGTCCATTTGGACAAATTCATTTACTTACTAGATACTTTGTTTAAAAAACAATTGTATATATTTTGAACTTTCCCAATATCTGTTTAGCATAGATGGCTACTATTTTACAGGACCATACTTTAAAACTGATTTTTCAACTCTGCTTTAGCTCATTATGATTTTTCAATCGAACCTCACATTAATTTCTCTGCATATGTGCTACTTTACCTGTCTTCTAGGAAATTCTATTTTAACTTTTAGACTTTTTTCACAAGCATTACGTAAAAAAACACATGGATATTTTTTTTTCCTTGCCAAAGAACTGTTTTCACATAAACTCCCACTGGTTTTCAACCCTTTGGGTTTTTATCTGAATCGTAACTCCTGTATTAAATATGTATCTCTTTTCAATGAAATATAATGAAATATCATGTTCAATTATGTACATATGCGGATATTAACTTTTATTGTGCAAAAACATAATTTCGGCCTTTATGCTACCATTTGTAAATTTTATTGCACATTGTAAATACTGAATAGAATACAACCTTATCGAAATTTATGTTTCCCTTTAAAATTGCATGTAAACTGCATAAACATCTAGCCTACTCCATTCAATACTATATGCTGCATAGAAATATTCTTTTTGTTTTGTCTTATTCACAAAACGAGTTTTTCTAAAAGCTAGAACATTGACAATTCCTCTGGTTCTGCATTGTATTTGACATGTTAGGTTTTTTGTACAAATGTGTTTTCTCGTGTTTGTTTTAAGAATGACGTTTCCTATTAACCTCGAAATTTGGCAATATTATTTTTTTGTACTTTGTTTCATGTCTTTTGTAATATGCAAACTATCTTTTTTGAACTTCGGGAAAAAAAAAGGTCATTCTAGTAAACAATTACTTGAAGTGTTGCACACAATTTCAACTTCTATAAAAGAAGATATATTTTATCCTTCGTATATTTTACATAGATTTATTCCAATGGTAGAATTAACACACTTTACATTGTTCATGCACATATTAGCCTCTGCATATAGTCTGGACAAGCAACATATATTTCACATCGAACTCTATCACATCTTCTTTCCAAGTATCCCAAGATATGTAAAACCTACACTGTCTCGTGAACATCCTTCCTTTTGTGAACTACACATTGCTTCTGGAACACCCTACACTTGTCGCAATTTCCTTTGCTTCTCCACATCTTCATCTATGCAATCTCTTTAAAAGGTTTTTGCGTCGATGTTTTCTACATAGTTCTATGCTAAATTCCATGTCCTCTATAGAAAATTGCAGTAACATACCTTTGAGTGAGTCCTACGATCAGCACACTTCACATTCCTTTTGTCACATCTTTGTCTTCACGTATTGCTTTCTTCTAAGTTTACCTAGTTCTATGCTAAACATCATATTCTGTACCGAAAAATTTATGTTCTATGCTTATGGAACATGCAAACATCTGCACACTTTATGTTGCTCTTCGAAGAGTTTTTATTTCTTTCAGCACATCCTGGCTATTTCTCTCCTTTATATCCAGACAATTTCACTTCTACTTAATGTTTCTGGTTTTTTTTTATACATATTTCAATGCCACATATAATTTTATATGCACAGAACTTTCCTTCATTTGTTTCTACGCACTTTTGACTAGATCTTATCTACCAAACATCTACAAATCCATCACTTTCATTTATATCTACACACATTTGCTTCACCACAATAGAAATAGTCAAACCAAACAATTAATTATCCTATTATTTCTTTTCGATACTATTAATTGCAATGTTTTAAGATCAACTCACTGAGCATCATTACGTTTCTTATGAGCGAACTTGTTGCAAGTGTTTTATGATTAGCCACCCTACATGTCCTAGTTCCTAGACTAGTTAGTGCCATCCTATACTAGGATACAATTTTCGAGAGTGGTCCTATATTTAAATTCAAATAGATATTGTTCACTAGAAACAATCTATAAAAAATATTTAAAACCTTTTTCGTGGTTTCAATAAAACAATGTGTCAAATTGTTGTTCATTGGGATTATTATAATTTATAGATAAATTTTTTACTAATGTTTTGATATTATATATTTATCTATTTTTATTTATAAAAAATTATAAAGATGGTTCCTTAGGTTATATGTTACCATGTTTTGTATTAATAAATAAATAAAAAAAGTTAAAAGTCCAGTCTAGTTTGAAAATTCATTTAAAAAAAAAAAAAATCATTCATAATTGATGTAGAAAATATGTTTTTTCCTTTTCTTAAGAAAAATATGAAACTTTTGAACTCCTTATTTATTCTCGTAGCACAACTATAGAATTCCAAATTTGTTCCAACATTTTTAGTTGCTACCTAAATTCCAAAGACATTACATTGGTTCTTGCATTAATAACCTGTATAATTAACTTTCATTAAATTAATAATTAACATCTACATAAAATAAAATTGTTTTGTTAGACATTTGCATATGCATAAGAATATTCTATTGTTAATAACATTGACAACTATTATACTACCTCTTTGCAAGGATATAGCTCTAAACATTTGACATTGTTTATTTCTACGAAGTTTTATGCTAAATATATATTTAATTTACTTTACCTTTTTTTTCTGTAAATCATAGTAGAACACTATATTACTGTAGAAACTATGATACAAAATGTGGATCCTGGTCTGCCTAAAGGAAACCAGACCAGGGGACCATTACTGTTGGTTTTTAATAAAAAACCTAGAGGTAATTGGTCTACCAAAATTGGAAACTAAGCCAGACCTCCCTTTTTAAAGTATGAGAAGCATACCCAGAAAATATAGAGCTAACTAACCACTCAAATGATACTACCATATCCTACTACAATATATACTACACCCTACTACTTCTTGGGCATGAATTCTAGTAAAGACAAAAGACATTATAGACAACATACTAAAAGTTGCTAGAGCACCTAGGAGTGGTCCTTCACCCCACCCGATTCACCTTTGTTGTCCTCCTTTAGGGAGATAGTTCTAGTTCTTATAATATGGGTTGGTCCTCCTTATCCATCCACAATTGTTATGTTCATATGGTGGACGTATCTCAAGTACATATGGAATTGTGAAGCCAACCTCTCTTGTTTACTTTTCTGGTCCTTTTCAACCTCCACTAACAACTTGACAATAGTTTCTAGCCCACTAATATGCTGATGAATTTCATCCAACATAGTTTTAATCTCTAGTTGGTCTTCTTAGAGTGTCTCCTCTCGATCAAAATTTACTTTCCCTATCAACATTTTGGTAAACCATGCTGTCTCCACCATTTTATGGTATATGGTCTCCCTGGGACGGGTAGCCCCCAGATTTGTTATCTAGTTTATCTCCTGTGCAACCTACCCCAAATATTTACCACTCCACTCCTCCTTGATTTCTTCCTCCCACTTATTGACTATTTCCTTCCCTTTCGGTGAGACCATCGTATGGAACATGTTCTATGACTCTCTCGCAACTTGCTCAATTCTATTCAAGCACCTCGAGATTTTCGAGATATCCTTCCCCTGGGGGATTCTCTTTCTCTAGGTATGTTTCAAGTGTGCCATGTCTCTATGCCTACCCAATTCTCAACTTTTCCCTTTCTCCTGATGCGTCACTCTATGTCTGTCCTTAACTAGCCTGCTCCTGAGACTATAATTTTCACTACTAGCTAACACCTTCTAGTTGCAGACTTGTCTGCAACTCTTCTTATTCTAACATTCCCTCTTTTGATGGCCTATACCTCCTACTAATTTTATCCCGAGGTGGTGATCTAGACTTTATTTATTGGTTGGTAAGGCTAGGTGGGCCATTATGTTGGGATCTCTTCCCCGGTCCTTGCTTTTGTCCCTACTTGCGCTATATCCAAACTCTCTTGGTCCCATACTCGTCCTGGGGGACGATGATCCTCCCTTGGTAATAACCGTCTTCACACCCCTTAACCCCTCATGAGTTTCTGACCTGCTACTTGGCCTCTCTCCATTACTATCACCTCTACACTTGTGGTTGTTGAGTACTTCCTTTTTCCTTCCCACTTGCTTCCTGTCGTGTTCCTACATGATAAAATGGGGGCTAGTTGTTGTGACTATCATATGCCTCCTGGGTCCCACGCTAGGTCACGGAGCCCTGTGACATCCTTTATGTGACCCTTGTCTCTGAAGCTCCCACCATGATATCATTATGCAAAGTGGATGAAGTCCGATCTGAGATTCCCCATTGGGATTCTGGACAAAACCTCTTCTATCTCATCTCCCTCCATGCTTACCCCTTCATTGGATATCTTGTCCGCTAGCGCATTCATTTCCCTGTGAATCCATATAAACTCTATCGTGTTCAAGGTTCTTAGGTGATCGCTGATTTTTTGAAGGGAATGCGCTAGATGAGAATGTATTTGCACCTTTCCCACCTTGGTTCCATACTGGAGTTTCTTAGTAATGTTGACAACCAATGTCGAATCACCTTCTACAATGATAGTCACTATGCCCTCTCTGCATATGATTTCTAGGCCAATTTTCAGAGCTCCAACCTCTGCCGGATTATTTGTGGAATTTCATATGCTCCCAACATATATGTGTAATATGGTCCCTCCACTATCTCTTATTACCCCACCAACTTCTGCCACCCCCGGATTTCCCTTATCTACCTCGTCAAAATTCAAATTAATGAATCTTGTCAGAGGAGGGACCTAGGTATTGTCTCCTGTCTCGATCTACAGATCTCGAGCCAGATGTATTTCCTCCTGTCTGGATCTGCGGATCTCAGGCCCCATGTATGCTAAAGCTACATCTTTCAGATAGAATGATTCCAAAATGTGCAAGTATTGGCCTATGTTTTGGTTCTTAGAGTTGTTAAGGTAAAGGTTCTGTACTATCTGTCTTATTTGAGTTATGATAATGTCCTCGAGATTGGTTGAATTTCATTCTTAAAGATTCACTTCTTTTGTTCTTTCCAGATCGCCCTTATTACCATCCCCAGCGTTAGACCCCAAGACAAGTTCACCACCTCATTATCTCTATACCTCTCCTTCCAGTTTTTTATTGTGGCTTTGATACCCCCCCTTACCCTATTTGACTCACAGTAAATACAGGCCACCCAATCCCAGATCTCAGCTGTATAGTTGCACTCGTCAAGGAGATGATCCGTCGATTCTTCCTGGACCTCACATAGATGACACCATGAGGGTCCAATGAATCCTCTTTTTTTCAAGTTCTCCTAGGTCAGTATATTCTTGTGTAGGATTACCCATTAGAACACTTTAATCTTTGGCCATTGGGGGCTCTCCCAGATCCTCTCCTGGTGTGGTCTTGGGTTTTCTTGGTCCTGTAATTCTATGTAGTGTCAACCTCTTTTAGATTGAATTCCCCTCCATTTTTCCTTCCCCACCTTAATTGGTCCTCCTCTTCAAACAACCCAATTTTCATTTTCCCAGTTACTCCTCAATCTCATTCATCACCGGTTCTCCCTGAGCTCTATTTTGTGGGTTAATTTTGTCCCAAATTCTCCATATGGTGTTATCCTCCCTCTGTTTCTAGTATTGATGGACTTTCATTTTTCCTTGCCAAATAATATCTTTCTTGATAACCTCTCTATCCTGGCTTTCCATTCTGGGTTCCTATTTCCAAGCATCCTCCCAGAATCTCGTTGTTCTCCCATTCATTATTTCCTAGAAGCTATGATTCTGTATCCAATGTTTATTCCTCTAGGAAATATTCCATATGGCTGACCCTTCCCTTATGCCCATGAACCTGGTCCTCTCCTAGGGGTTGACCTCTAGGGCGTATTTTGATTTCCACAGTTTAACCCATGGCATCGAGCTTTCCTTTACCCATCTCCACCACAGTTTTTCCCCGTATGTCTCGTTGGTGACTTGTGGGTCTTGTAAACCGAGGCCCCCTTTGTTCTTTGGTTTGCACAGTTTGTCCCACGCTACTAGGGCCCATTTATTTTTATCCTCTTCTCCTCTCCATACGAAGTCTCTCTGGATTGATCTAATTTTTTATAGGATGACTTTTGGAGCTGGAAACACCGACATAAGATACACCAGGATTGCTTGTAGGATCACTTTAGTAAGGATTAACCGTCCTGCTAGGTTTAGAGTTCTCTAAATCAAATTCTTAACCCTCTACTTCACCTTGTTGATGAATCCTTCCCACGTTATGTTCCTACACGCCTCTTCCATCAGGGGCACCCCCAATTACATTGTTGGGAGTGTTTTCCGCTCAAACCCCAGTATGTTGGCCAGGTTCCTTTGGATTTCCAGATTTGTGTTGATGAAGTAGATCATGGATTTAGAGTGGTTTATTTCAGCACCCGAGGCCTCTCCAAACTCTTCTAAAAAAAATTGTACGCCTTCTCTTCCTTGACCGTGGGGATTCCATGGATCAAGGTATCGTCCACAAACTGTTGGTGTGTTTAGGTTGGGAAGTCTTCAAACAGTTTTAGACCTTTGATTTCCCCTTGAACGATTGTTGTCTGTATGCTCCTGCTTAGCCCTTCCATCATTAGAATGAACATGAAAGGGGATAGAGGTTCCCCTTTTCTTATACCTCTAGAGGGGTACAACGACTTGGCTGGAGATCCATTTACTAGAAGCGAGAAGGTCATTGTAGAGACTAGGTTGATGATCCATTTAATCCAGTGCTGGTCAAAACCAAATGTTTCCATCGTTTTCTCCATATAATTCCAACTTGTTTTGTCTTAATAATTTTCCAAGTCCAACTGGATTAACATCCCCACTTTCTTTTTACTTTTTAGGGTATTTATTATTTCATGGGCTTGTATGATGTTGTCCGGAATCTGCCTCCCCTCCACAAACTCTAGTTGTTCCTGTGAGATCAGAGGTGGGAAAAGTGGCTTCAATCTACTAGCTATTACTTTTGAGATTATCTTATACACAACATTGCGCAAGGCTATCGGTCAATAATGGTCCAGATTTATGGCTTCATTTTCTTTTGAGAGAGTGATCATTGTTGCGTTCAGGGCCTTTAGGATTGAGGCTGAGCATCTCGAGTCCTCCACTACACCAGAAATATCATGCTTAACCACATCCAAGCAAGATTTAAAAAAATCCACTATGAAGCCATCTGGGCTTCGGGCCTTTCCATTTGGCATCTCCTGGATCAATGGGTCGACTTATTCCTTTGCTATGGGTTTGCAAAGGTTAACATTATGTTCCTTTGTTACCAACTTAGGGATGTGCCTTACTATCCTCTGGATTTCTTCGGTCCTGTCTTGGTTGGGTTCTTTGGCTATCCACTGGAAGTGTTTGACGAGAGTGTTTTTAATGTCCTGGTGGGACTCACTCTCTATGCCATCCTAATTCCGGATCTTCAGAATTTTGTTATGAGATATTCTCGCTATAGTGGATCTGTGGAAGAACTTGGTATTTCTCTCCCCTTCCTTAAGCCACCAAATTTTGTATTTTTGTCTCCAGAGGGTCTCTTCTTGCTTACATCTTGCTTCCCAGTCCTGGAGTAATTGGTTCTAATCTTTTTTCCTCTCCTTGGTGTAGACTTCTTGGATGCATTACTCATGTAGGTCTTCCATTCTTACCTCTATAAGTTTTTTTTCCTGGTCTATGTTTCAAAAAACTTCTCAACTCCACTTCTTGAGTTTTTGCTTAATGTACTTGAGTTTTTTCTGAAGTCTAAACATCTTTGTCCCTTGTTCTGAGATATCCTCTTGCCACGAAGCTTTGATGTTCTCCTTGAACGTTGGGTGGTTGATACACAATTTCTCAAATATGAAATCTGATCCCCCCAAAGGGAGTATGATTCCTTCCAATTCTAAACCCTACAGGATGATGGATTCTGATACTAGGAATCTATCTAGCCTCATCGCCACCTAGTGGTGTGAATGTCTTTTTTTGTTCGAAGTAAACTTCTCATTACTAGTCCTCATGTCCACTAGCTTCATTTTTTCAATGAAGGATGTGAATTCTTCCACATCTCTGTCCAATATCCGGTTGCCCCATTTTTTCTCAGCCAGAGTAGTTATAATTTTGAAGTCCCCATCTAGAATCCAATGGATTTTACTTTTCCGCTCTTTTAAATCTTCTAGGTCTAGGAGCATTCTTCTTTTATCCTCCAATATCTAGGGTCCATATACATTTGTACATAAGGCCTCCTCCGTGTTCCCTATCACTTGCATTTTTACAGATAATGTGTGCCTAGTGGCTTCAACATAGAGTAGATTCACCGATTGTGGGTTCCACATGGTGAGTATGCCCCCCTGCCGTGTTTTGACTCTCTATAGTCAGAAACTTGTACTTATACCAATACTTCTTACTTATTATTTCCATTCTATATATATTACATTTTGTCTCTTGAATAAAGAATATATCTGGTTGTTCCATCTTCAGTCTATTTTTAAGGATTCATTGTTTTCTAGGGTTGTTCAGGCCCCTTATGTTCCAAGTAATAAACTTCATTTAAACCTCAATTTATCATAAGCGCTACTAATTCTTGAAGGGATACACTATTTGATTTCCTCCCTTTCTTCTATCTTGCTTGCTTTGCTGAGCGTTGTGGCTGAACTTCTCCTGTTTTGATACCCAAGTTTCCTATTTCTCCATGCATGCGCTTGATTCCTCTAGTTTTTTCTTCCTCCCTCAGAAAGAATAGTTATTGGATGCGATCCAATTGCTCCGTTGGTATATTGTCGACTCCTTTCTTTTTCCATTATTCTGGTATATTCAAGAGGTCTATCCCTTCCCTTTTCAAGATATCTCTTAGGTCTGGGTCTTCCGTTCCAACCTCGCCTAGTGTCATTTATGAATCACCATCAACCTCCTGGATTGGGGTATTTGTGTCTTCGATGCTTTCTTTGATTGTGCTCTTGTTGTGCCCTTGATTTCATTGAGAGTTTTAACTCTCTGCGGTCTTATTTTCTTCTTGTTCATTTGTCTCCCTTTGCTTTTTCCTTTTCTGTTCCTCTTCTTCCCCCTGTTTTGGATTTCCCCATCCTTCAGCACTATTCCTTGCTTCCCGGTTGCACATTGTGGGGGACTTACCTTGTCTCTTATTTCTCTACCTTTGTAGTTTGTCCTGACAAACCCATCCTCATCCTGTTGTTGTTTGAGTTTTCTTGTTCCGATTTTTTGTTTAACGGACATTCTCTTAGTAAGTGCACATGTTCATGACACCTTATACATCGAAACGTGATC
The DNA here is from genome assembly GCA_009831015.1 of Picea engelmannii. NCBI lineage: Eukaryota > Viridiplantae > Streptophyta > Pinopsida > Pinales > Pinaceae > Picea > Picea engelmannii. The sequence goes on from ML780330.1 coordinate 310,739, forward strand.
TTCTCATAGTCTATTCTTTGGATCCATTCCTCATCCCTGAAATCCAGACAGATTGCCTCTGGGAGTGCCCCCCGAGACATCCATATCTATACAAATTCTCGCATAGGATCTATACTTCCATTTTAATGTTGCATCAGATGTCTTGGCATATTTCCCGAGCTTGTTCCCGATGGATTTGAAGGTGGACTGTAGCCAGCAATATAGACGGAGGGAGTAAAGCCCAAGCCAGACTGGGACGCTTTTAAAGGTCTCCCTTTTTGGGTAGAAGTTTTCCTTCCAAGATCCCATGTACAATCTCGCTTAGGCATGGAAATACGCCCCCCCCTCAAATATTTTATCTCTATCTTCTAAGTTCATGAAGACTATTGTAAAAGAGCCTTTCGATCCCAGGTGGAGGTCTATTTCTTCACTCGACTTCCATTGGTATTTTATCCAGCTGTGCAGGGTCTTTTATGTAGGCCACATGCCCATAAACTTGCATATCAGGGTGTGTGTTTTCATCTGATCCCTGAAGAGTTTGATCTGGGGGTCTTCTTGAATAACCTTTGGGATTAACATTGTTTTTGGTTCGCATGGGTTGTTCCCTCCTCCCCCACTCAGTTTTTCCGTTTCTGGCGTACTACTCCGGGTCTCCCTAGTCTCTTCCCCCTCTCATTCCTTTTTTCCCTGGTGGTCCTCTTTATGGTGCTCTAGCCCTGATCCCGAGGTCCCTGTCAGAGGTTCCTTAAACCCTACGCCACGTGGACTTTTCCATTTGTGCACCACCACCTGCTTGTAGGACAGAGTTCGTCTCCCTCGCCCTCTGGTCACCATTCCTCTCATTGTTGAGGCTGTAACCCTAGAACCAATCCGTGGAATCCTTCATCAAACTTAGAGCTCCCTAAAAAACCAATATGTATTTATCTAATTTACTTTTCTTTTACTTCTCTTTACTTTTACTTTTAATATTTTTTTCGGTCGTTTATAGAAATGGATCCATTTCTGAATGTAGAAATGGATTCAGCATGAAAAACCCAGAGGCATGGGATTATACATAAATAATCACTCAAATCTGTGGATCTAACAATTTATAATAAATCATTTCATAAAAAATTTAGAATAAGGCAAAATTAAAAAACAACCACTAAATGCCTCACACTAAATGCCTCACACTAAATGCCTCACACTAATAGATATGCTGCAGTTGAGAGGAACTAAAACATTAATTTGAGGTTAACAGGTACGTTTACATGCAACTATGTTGTTGGTGGTCAACAGTAAATGAGACGAACCAACCTATGCAACATTCTACACGACATCAATGTGAGAGTTGGGCGCTGGACAGGTAGATTCAATTCGTGAGATATACAGATGATTAAGGGATAGGTCTAACCTAGATTAGTTGCTCGTTAAGGAAAATATTAACTTAACCGCTGCGTTCCAAGGATTGCAAGGTATAACCCCAGATACGAATTAATCCTAAGCTTATTAACAAAATTCAAAACAACTCTAACTCTGTATTAAGTACTATGCCTTCAACACGGAATTAATTACTACACCTTCAAAACTCAGAATTAATGATACTATGCCTTTCACTTAACCACGGTTTAAGCATTGAAATGATGATCAGAAGAATTAACCGTTGATTTACTGTTAAAGGAACACTGCAGTTTACACACGCCGATTAAACTTTTCACAACCAAACTGCCGAGAGTTAAAGCTTCGCTACATAAGTGCAATCAAGGATATCACAATTTAACCAACCCGATTCCAAGTTTTAAGAGGTATAAGGGCGACATAATAGGCGTCTACGTTAATAAGGGAATGGAAGAAGAGTTTGATTGCACTCAAGACACGGGAGAGTTCAGACAACTGAAAGAACTTAACCAGATTGATAATATGTTGATGAACCTGATGAACCAACTTAAGGATGACTTTGCCCTGGATCTAAGTTTTCCTCTGCATTTCTTTTTGAAAATCGTTACTGGGAATAAGCCTAATCGATAAGATTTGAATCGGTGCAGCACAGAGAGGTGTAATTTCAAGGACGGAGCGATCGAGACTGTACGAATTTAAGGGTTTGGAAACTACATCAGAGATACATAATATAAATATGAGAATCAATATCTATAAATTGTATTCAAATTTTAGAAAACTGTCATGTCACGAGCTCCACCATCTCTCGGAACTCGTTCCTAGATCTCCTCGACACCATAATAGATGGATTATCAATGGGAAATCGTTTATCTGTACGTAGAGATAAATAAAAGTTTGAAAATGAACCGGTCATCGAGAAGATCAACGTTATTGTTACAAGGGCGGTGAAAGGTCTTTCTTAATCAATCATTGTCACTACCTTGGAACTCAGAACTTAACCCAACCTTGGTGTTTATTTAATTTAAGGTCGTAATTATTACAAGGCTTAAATCTATTGGAAATGGGCACATTTAATCATCTTTTAACTATAAATTTCAATCCTATGGTTATTAATTGTCAATTGAAGATGTTGGCATATTTTTCTTCCTCTTTCAAATTAATAAATGAAATCTCATGTTTACAACTTTCTTGCATTTTTGAAAGCTTTCTTTAAGCTGTTCACTTTTTAACATTTACTTGATATAATTAAGAGATTACTATGTGACGATTTAATTGTCACTTTGAGATGATTAACAAACTTACTTGAAATTATAAATTTACTTCATATTCAAATGATTAAGTCTTTCATATTTTGCATTCTTGACCAAGGTAATGTGAATTATATCCTTCCTATCACACGCCATAATTACAACCCTTTCATATTCTCATTTAATGGCTAGCCTAATGAGCCTAATAAATTTGTCTTTCCTAATAATAACATAATGAGGGTAATGAATAATGTCTATTAATAAGATAAAGTTGATTAATGAAATAAGTTTTATAAATTAATATATTAATATATGAATAAATTAATTTATTAAATATATTAACAAAGTCTCTTAATAAAGTAAGTTTTAAAACTTTAGATGTTTTAGGGTTAGGGTTATTCATAATATATTAATTAATACAGTTAGATTTATTAGAGTTAGGGTTAATGTAGCTAATATACTTAGGGTTAATATAGTTAATGATTGATATTATTAACACATTAATTTTAAATATATTAATAATTATTAATATAGTTAACCCCTAGTATTAGTAATATAATATAATATTAATCACATTTTATTATAATAATTTAATATTAATAACACTAACTCTAATTCTATTAAAAATTAATAATATATTAATATTAATTATTAATAGGGTTAGGATTATTCTTATTAATATTAAATTATTATAGTAAAAAATCATTAATATTATATTATATTATTAATATTAGGGATTAACTATATATAATTATTAATAATATCAATCATTAAGTATATTAATAATTATTAATATAGTGACAGTTAATATGTTAATAATATCAATCATTAACTATACTAATAATTATTAATATAGTGATAATTAATATATTTATTGTTAATATAAATGAATACATGTTATTATTATCATTGAATAGTAATAAAATTTTATGTCTTTTTCATTTTATATAAAAATATAAATTAAATAATTAATATTATATTATATTATTAATATTAGGGATTAACTATATATAGTTATTAATAATATCAATCATTAAGTATATTAATAATTATTAATATAAAGATAATTAATATGTTAATAATATGAGTCATTAACTATACTAATAATTATTAATAGAGTGATAATTAATATATTTATAGTTAATATAAATTAATATATGTTGTTATTATCATTGAATAGTAATAATATTTTATGTTTTTTTCATTTCATAAATTAAATCATTAATATTATATCATATTATTAATATTAGGAATTAACTATGTATAGTTATTAATAATATCAATCATTAACTATATTAATAATTATTAATATAGTGATAATTAATATGTTAATAATATCAATTATTAATTATACTAATAATTATTAATATAGTGATAATTAATATATTTATTGTTAATATAAATGAATACATGTTGTTATTATCATTGAATAGTAATAATATTTTATGTCTTTTTCATTTTATATAGAAATATAAATTATAAATCATAAAAAATTAAACATTATTCCATGTTAATGAAAAATGAATAATGTTGTTATTATCATTGAATAGTAATAATATTTTATGTCTTTTTCATTTTATATAGAAATATAAATTATAAATCATAAAAAATTAAACATTATTCCATGTTAATGAAAAATGAATAATGATAATATTAAAAGTGTAAAAATCGGACAATGATAATGAACTAGGAGATTGAACATAATCAAATGTAACAACTCATTGAAATGGAAAGAGATGAAATAAAGATAAAAAAACGAGAAACTAGAATTGGAAAAATAACAAATCACCAAGTATCGAAGGAAATTACGATGAAAAAAGTATCGTGAAAAAAAGTCAGTTACCATTGCACACAATTACGACGGATGGCAGGGAATATTAGAGAAACCAAAATCAAGATCGAGTAAGAACACATCTACAAAAAGGACAATGACGTATAAAGGAGGTAATGATAACATGGGGCCTATTTTTCTAACCAATACCAATGACCCAATAAATGGTTCAACTATTAAATAGTTCAAGTATGAGATGAATGAGGTATAAAGGAGGTAATGATAACATGAGGCCTATTTTTCTAACCAATACCAATGACCCAATAAACGGTTCAAGTGTGAGATGAAGATAAAAAATCGAATGTATGAGTGGTTTCATTATAAAAAATCGAATGTATGAGTGGTTTCATTTGAAGACCAAGTTCTTGCACATAAAAGTAATCTTGAAAGAATTGATTGTAATTGGGTCATTATATTCAAGTTTGTCAGGTGTGTAATGAGTCATATGTTGGCATTCAATTAGTAAGTATAGTATTTATTAACTAGTAAGTATTTTTTTAAGTTTTATGTTTTAGTAAGATTGGGTTAACTATGTGGAGGTTTCCATAAGATGGAATATTTTCTTATAGTGTGATTCAAACAGGTTAAGATAAATAAATGGATGGCCTTATCAAAAGATTTCTTTTCAGAAACCATTAAGAGTGGTTGGTAATTCTCATTAGTGATTCTAGTGTTCTATAATTGTACTTAATCTCTAATATTCATTAGCACATATTGAAAATGTTTTGATCATTGCTTTGTCCATTTTCGCTTAAAATTTTATCAAAAGTCAGAATAATTGTGAATACTTTTTATTGTTTTTTTAGCACAACCTTCACATGCATACATTGATCATCTTCATCATCATTTTGTTATTATTTGCAATTGTATTCACTAAACCTTATTACTCTATTATAATTCATCTTTTTAATCATACAAATTTCTTGAAGTTTTCTTGAGTTTATGAGATTATTTGATTTTTTAATTGAAAATGTATTTCTAATGTGCATTTCACTAATTGAATTAGGGATCCATAAATGTCAAGAGGATCAAATCCATCTAGGTGAAAATCTTCATTTGAACTAGTAAAACCTAAAGAAATAAAAAAATGAAAATTTTAGGGACACAATAGACTAATTTACCATGTTTTTGCTTTCTAAAAATAAAGTTGCCATTTTATTTTTTTCAAAATGATTATCCCAAAGTACAAACCTTCATTTGAGGAAGCAAATCTTAAGGAATCAAGAAAATTTTAGGCCCTAAATTTCAATATGAATTAATTTTCCATATATTTTTTTTAAATTATCTATTTCTATTTTTTTTTAAATACTAACTCAAACTCTTTTGAGTAAAATTTTTTTAATTTAAAAAAAAAATCAAATTTTATTTAAAAATTATATAAAATTCTAAAAAAATTAAATATTTTTACAAAATTTTCTTTATTAACATTTTAAAAATTAATAATTATCATCCATATATTTACAAATTAAAATAAATATAAATTTTAAAAAATTCTATGTTAAAAATAGTTGTCACTCCCACAAATTTAATCCCTATATATTCTTTTACCCAATGAAACACATTTTCTTCCCTCAATCACAAGCATTATGTTCAGAAAGTTATGTCATACACCTTGAAGGTCTTGTTGATATAAGAGTTTTATAAAATCGTTTAATAAAATTGATAATAATTTGATATAATCATTTAATAAAATTAATGATAATAATATAATGTGACTATTAAAATGTACTAATAAAAAATACATATTTTATTAGTTTGATTTGAACCTATAATTTTTTAATAAGAAATACATGTTTTTAACAAAATTATTATCTACATTAACCATGGATTAATCTCATTCAACGTAATTTAAAACATTAAATTATATATCATTTAAGACATTACTTTATATACTTAAATGCAAATATATAACCATAACGAAAACGTAACTCGTTTGAATGAAGAAAAAAACATGGAACATTTAACAAACAAATCATGGAAGTAATGAAGACATCTCATGGGTTTTTCAACAGGTTGAATCCAATTTATAAATGCAATTTAAACAACATAAAATAACGATTTTATCCAAATCTACATTTCCAGATTTCAACCAAAAAAACCCCAAAAATAAAATGTTTAGCCAACACATTGTTTTTATAATGAGTTCCCCAACAAATAGTAACAATAATGTAAGCCTGGTTTATCTATCCATGGCTGGAACAGCCAGATCCGGGAGTCAGATTGTAATGTTCCTGACTTGGCTAGTCTAGGAAACGCTCCTAATGTGTGTGTAGGATCAAAGGTTTACAACATATAAATGATCATACAAATAATAAATGCGACAAAGGACTACAAGTTTGTATTATGATATCTCCGTGGATTACAAAAACGGCCGAATGCGGCTGAATATTGACAATACTCGACTAGATCAACATACAAAGGATCTTAGCCGGAATATAAATAAGCAACTGCGACTGAATAACAACACTCGGCTAGATCAAAAGACAAAAGGATCTTAGCCGAAATACAAATAAGAAACTAAAAGATAATACCCAGAATATGGGAGCACTGAAGAATGATGGAAGACAGGGATGATCTTCTCGTCGACTAGGGTGTGTCTTTCAACACCGAAATCAACCAACTGGTGTCTTCCTCCTAGAATACAATGAACTATCTCTCCTGAGATGCGCCTCTTCTCCTCAATGACAAGTCATAATCTACATAATAATGAATTAGGTCGCTGACTCTTCCTTTATAGTTTTCCAAAACCCTAAATCATGCTGAAACCCTAAATCACTGTTGAAACCCTAATTTACTGTTGACTTCTATTTTTAGCTCATAATGACTTAAAAGCGTTGTTAACTCTTGTTAGCTCAATGTCACTTTCCGAATATAACACCTATGACTAGGGTGACCTCTAGTAAAGCATTGTTAACTCTTGTTAGCTCAATGTCACTTTCTGAATATAACACCTGTGACTGGGGTGACCTCTAGTAAAGCGCTATTAACTCTTGTTAGCTCAATGTCACTTTCCAAATATAACACCTGTGACTGGAGTGACCTCTAGTAACCCTGTTTACCCGTCTTTGGCCCTGGCTATAGTCTAACGGGGTGGTTTAGACCATTAAGCCTCCTCTTCTAGAGATCCTATTTGGAAAGGGACATTACAGTCCTCCCTTCCCGAAATTGCTTGTCCTCAAGCAATACCAGTCCAGGGTGCTGCAACACCTGCTCACTCTCCCAAGTAACGTCCTCTAATGGAAGCCCTCTCCATATGATCAAACACTCTCTGATGACCCTGCTCCTTAGTTTCCTCTCTCGGAATTCCAAAACCTCCTCTGAAACTAACTCCAATTGTCCCTCCTCATCCAACGGGGGGAGATCCTGTGATGTGTTAATGAATTGTCCCACTGCCTTTTTGAGGCAAGACACGTGGAACACGTTATGAATCTTGCTCTCCTTTGGAAGATCTAGATCGTAAGCAACCTCGCCTACTCGGCACATGATCCTGTAGGGACCATAAAATCTAGGCTTGAGATTTTTGGCTCCACTCTTCTTCAGAGATGACTGTTTGTAGGGTTGGAGTCTCAAGAAAACCAAATCTCCAACCTCAAAGCTGTGCTCTATCCTGTGCTTGTCCACACTTATCTTCTGTTGGTTTTGCGTCTTATGCAAGTTCTCTTTCAACAATTTTAGAATCTCCTGACTCTCTATGATCCAATCCTTGGCCTTGGGAGCTCTACTCTCCCCGATGACCAAGTCTAGAAAAGTGGGAGCATCATATCTGTACAATGCTCAGAAGGGTGTCATACCAATGGACATGTGGAAGGTGGTGTTGTAGCAATGTTCCCCTAAATGTAACCACTTTACCCACGTTCTCTGTTGTCCTCCTACATAGTTCCTCAAATACCCTTCAACCCACTTGTTGACAATCTCGGTCTTCCCATCTATTTGAGGGTGATAGCTGGTGCTAGGTGTCAAATCTGTCCCCACCAACCGAAACAACTCTCTCCAAAATGTCCCTATGAACCAACTGTCCCTGTCACTGACGATGTTCTTCGGCAACCTATGAAGTCTGAAGACCTCCCTAAAGAAAAGCTTGGCTATCTGAACTGCGCTGTACTCTGTTGGTATGGCATAGAAGTGAGAAAACTTGGTCAATATGTCGACCACTACATAGATACAGTCCTTACCCTGGACCTTGGGTAGACCGGTGATGAAGTCCATAGATATACTCTCCCATTTCTGCTCTGGAATGGGGAGTGGCTGAAGTATCCCTACTGGAAGAGCATGCTCTGACTTGTTC
>ML780330.1:325211-354002 GCA_009831015.1 Picea engelmannii
TAAAAGGCAATACTTAAATATAATTGTTGTTCAAATTAATTCTTCCGTAGCCAATCTTGTGACAGCCCAATTTTGCACGGCACCATTTAGTCTGATCATCCACCATTACAAAGAAAAAAAATGTCGATGATAATCCAAAATTTGAACTGTACTTGTACTTTGGCTGAATGGAAAATAGTCCGGTGACGAACGATTTGTTTAAACGATGTCAAAGAGATTTATAAAAATAAAGTTAGATTAAAAAAAATTCGCTGTTTATTTTTTTTTCAGAAGTTTTTATGAGGGGTTTAATAGTTAACAATATATGTTTACTCCTTTAAAATTATTGGTTTAAATCCAGAAGGGTGTAGAATAGAGTATGTATACTTTTGTAAGCTTTAGCAGTCAAATAGCTGCAAGAAGGGACTCCCTTGTTTCACAAAAGAAGATCACATACACCAATTTAGTGTATAACTTCCCTTAAACATTACAAGTAATGAAAAAAAACTAAAATAAAAAACAAAAGTTTCATACACCAATTTTATGTACCTTAACTTTAACATTATGTATCATAAAGGAAAATTCAAACAATATGTAATCTTTGTTTTTTCGCCATTTATTGCACTGAATGGCACTGCTACAAATAAAAAGGCGATTTCAAAACCTTTTGTCAATTGGGTGTAGCTTGGATGGTTGTAAGGAACGATTGTTATCCTCCCCACCTGAGTTCAATTCTCATAATGACATGAATAAAGATCATAATGAGTATGTTATAATGGCTTCGAGCCTATATATATTGGAAAATTGCCTTTGATTCAAAATTGAGTAGCAAAGCAATTGTTATTTCCTTGTAAAAATAAAATAAAATGATTTCAAAACCTTATATTTTCAATTTTAGATTCTAAATACAAACATTGTAAATGAACATGAACAATGTAGATAATAGTTTCTTTGCCCCAACAAACGGTTATGATTGATGTATTGGACACACGAAAGTATATAGTAAATTGACATATGTTAAGCATTTGACTTTGGTGTCTAATTGTATGAATAAGAAGTGCACCAAACGCATAATGTGGAGTGTATGTTTATATCTCAAAAGCTTTCCAATATCTGAAAGAATCAAAATAAGAGCAAAACATAAGTATTTTTCAATGTCTAAAATGTTGACTATGTGAAAAGGACATAGTAAATATATGTGTGATTGTGTGAGTTGATATAATAGAAATATAATGTCAAAATAATTAATGAGCAATAAAATTGCAATGGAAGTTAGCAAATCCCAAAGAACCTCTATTTTTCAATGTCTAAAATGTTGACCATGTGAAAAGGACATAGTAAATAGATGTGTGATTGTGTGAGTTGATATAATGGAAATATAATGTCAACATAATTAATTAATGAGCAATAAAATTGCAATGGAAGTTAGCAAAACCCAAAGAACCTGTAGGGTCAACAACATTTTGGGGAGTTCACTAATCATGAAGGACTTTGAACTTTATGAGAATCCATATGAATCATGTGCTCATCAATGATAGAAGCCAGGATAATGCACTTAATAATTTTGAGTGAATGTCCATTTTTGAAGAGTTTTGGCGTGAAAACTTATTTTGACTTTTAATAATATATAATATATATTATTTTAATATGAAAATGATGGGATACATATGTAGTGGTATAGTATCCATTACATGGTAATGGAAAAAATCAAAATTTAATATGAAAATGATGGGATACATATGTAGTGGTATAGTATCTATTACATGGTAAAAGAAAAATTCAAAATTGAGCTAGCTTACTTAAACCAAAACACCCAAGCATATAAAAAGTATTAATAGAGTAGTGAAAAACTAAAAGACCACACACACTAAACATGAATACCTACATCTATTGGGGCTCATCATGATCATCCAGGGTTGAGCCCCATCATTGAGCTCCATCTAGTGACTATAAGAGACTCCTCCAGGGGAGGATCCCATTCATTGTCAACTCTAGGGGCCTAGGTCACTTAGAAATAGAAAGGGCTAAGTTAGGAAACTCATTTCCCTATACGAGAAGGGGCCTATAAACTGTGGGCCCACTTTCACAACTCTTGGATGTATATGATGGCCCTATGTCAAACACTCATTTATGATTGTGTTGAGGAAAGCATGGTAGGGCCCAACAATTCTCGACTCATCATACATGGGGCATGCCCCAAATAGTCCAACAATTATTGTAGGTGGCCCATCTCCATCCTCATTTTGTGTGATTTTACAATATTGTACATCGACAAATAGACGTGAATTAATTCCCCATCATACTAAAAAAAAAGGGTAATCTTATGCTTTATAAATATCATGTCATTTCATTTTTCCGAAGAAAATGAAGATCTTTAGTTTGCACAAAAAACTAGGTAGAGGAAATTTCATTATCCCATGGAAATTTGTATCATAAGATTGTCCTTATTTAGGACAGGGAGGTTCGAGTGCCCCATTTTATCTGGCTAGTTTTACAAAACCCAAACTTATTCTTTGAGGGTGTTTGTTCGTAAACGACCCGATTGATACATTATTATGATATTCAGACACAATTTATTTGGATTTTCTTAGATTTAAAATGTGAAAATGGTTTGATTAAATACATAAGATGTTGATCAATAATTAATGCACTAATTGTTAAAATGATGATTTACATGAGAATGATTATATATATTGCAGATGCTACTAACAATTTCTTGAGTTGATAGGGAACTTACAAATATCTTGACATGGGCATCCACAACAAGAATCTGAGACTCTAGATTGAGTCATGCAGGAGAAATGAATTGATAATTTTATATTGTTGAATTGGAATGATTAATGATAATGATGAAAATAAGATGTTTACTAGATAGAGACACAAGGATTATGCTCACCGATTTGACTTATATAGGAGTTGTTATCACTGCAAGAATTTCTCTAGGTTGTAGGTCCTGTGAGCTTGGTAACTTAATCAAATGGTCAATGAAATGTATGAAAATGGATCAAAAAGTGGATAACTCATTCAATAACTCCCTCAATACACACTTGAACATATCTAGACAATATAAGTCCCTCAAAAGTATTGATCAAATGGATTATAACTGAGATGGATGAAGAACACTCATTATACTAGCAAGATTATATACATTAAAAACATACTTGAAAGGATAACTATAGCAAGAAAATGTACTTATGTTTTTGTCCACTGATGCAATGATTAGAGGACTTCAATCAATCATTGTATAAACAAAATAAATGAACATATCATTTGACCATAGGAATAGAAAAAGATGAATGGAAAGAAATATGAACAAGAATTGAGAGAAGTGCTTATATTCTAATATATATATCAAAGGGTATTTACAAAAAAAGTATATGAAAGTCTTCAGTTTCAAACCTCTTAGTATCCAATATTGAGCCTCCCCCTTTATATTATTACAAATCACTCCTTAAATAATAAAATAATATGTAAATGTATGCTGGAAATAAAATCAATTCAAGCAAACTGTTAAAAATGGTTGCATTAGGTGTCGAATTGCTAAAGCTAATGAATTCAAAATCCCTAGGAATCTGAAATGCTAAAACTGTCATTAGCCACTTCATCTTTGTACTATCAATTTTATGCCTTGATATTTGCAGGATTTTTTGTAATGTGAAACTAATTTTCTATGAATTGTGCCCGAGATATCTTTAACTGAATGAAACTACCTGAAAATGTGAATGAAATTGCCACCTAGGTTCCACTTTCCATGTGTACCATGCAAATCTAGAATTGATCCTTGATATATGGTTCTGTGCGATAAAATATGGGATCACCCCTCATCTGTTACCTTAAAATCTAGAAAATATTGACTTGAAATTTCCATATGCTCCATCGATATCGAAAATGTTGGTTATGCTCCTGAAAACTTGGGATGTTCTTTGATTTGAATGCCAAAATATAGTCTCTAGAATCTTGCAACTGATAATTTATGTGCCACATGTACCAATTTGTTGATTGATTTGTCGTCGAATGAGGATATGGGAAAATTATTGACTCCTCTTAACCTTGAAATACTTGAATTCATGCCTTGAGTATTACATGATTACAACTAGGCATATAATTTGAGTTCTGAAAATAACAATTTCATCAATGGCTATCGAATGCAAAACCAAACTCAAACTGAGAATTCCTCCAACATGCATAAAAAAATGATCAAATGCAATTTTGAAATATGGAATGTTAGGTTTGATATTCATATTCAGAAGATTTATGACCACTGCGATGGCACACTCATGCTACCAATCTTTCTCGACCTCTAGAATCTATTTGGCGATGGGAAATTTCTTTGTAACCTCCTGACACAAAAATCTTGTGATTTCAACTACGTGCTTGCATATGATTTTGTGGCCCATATTTCATGGAATTGCAATTTGATGGTGTCAACTCCCGTAAATTTATTGAGAATGCTAATTCTATCACTTATCTAGGATCATGACATCATTTCATAGTTATATTGTTGCAAATTGCTCCCCATGGAATGTTCACGCACTCCAAAAAAGACCTTGCACTCAGTAGAGGTATCCTTCTAGAAGTCACCAAACATTAATAACGAACCAAACATTCATAAATATCTCTCAGTCGAGCTTCCAGACCCTTCAAAGCTGTCAATTTTCCACTCACCTTTGTTTTTGTATTTGATAAACCACCCCTACCTTGTTGACATTTATTTCTCCATAAGATGCTACAAGGTCTTCAAAGTTGATCAATGACATAATCAAAAACATTTTGCAGCTAAATACCTTAATCCCTATTTCAGCTCCCAATCCAATTGAACCCATTAGGTTAGAACTCACTTTGTGGCGCATGAAAAACTTATGTAATCGCAGGCATCTCAGAGAGGGAGAGTTAATATACGGAGAACCAACCTACCAATACCACAAACTATTTGTAACAGAGGGCTCTGTATGATCCAGATTATTTTCGGCACGAAATGAGAGCAGAGATATAATAAATAAATGCACAAAGATATTGCAGATATTCAATAATATAACATAAATGTATCAGAGATGCAACCATAAACATAGATATATAGTAATACACAATTTCTATTAGTCAGAGAAATGTACAGAGACTGTAAAAATACAGAGTGAAAGACTCGCTAGAATGGTGGCAGCTTATCTCTGAGAATAGATGTGACGGCTACTCGCATTCGCAAGAAGATGATTACAAAGAGGCTCTGAAGGACCTTTTACAATAAACAGGAATTCCAAAAGTCCTATACACCCAAAAACCTAACCCTAGGAGATGAAGCGCCAAAAGTCATGTGGGCCCCGTTTGGGTAAGTGAGTACATCAACTTCCTGGGGTCGTGACTTTTGCATACGATCTCCATTTTAGGCGTGTGATAGCTCGTTGGAAAGGTATTGTAGAGGGGATTCATTTTGGGGGCTCAATCATGCATTTGGATATCATTGAGAACCTCTATCTTGAAAAACCTTCATTTGGACCCTCAAAATGGCCCCGGAAGTTAAAACCTGCTAAAAATAGTAAATTGCGAAAATGGCGAGAAAACTGTTTTGAGCCATTTGGAAAAGGTGGGTGGCCACCGATATCCACCTGGATCACTGCAAGGCCAGGGCTGGAAGCAGGTCTGGTTCCAGATTTCACACTGCCCTCACCTTGAGCACTAATACGGGCAAATTCAATGGCAAATCGACATCATTAACTGCCTCTGTAAACCTACTTCTTGTCGAAACCGAACAAAAGATGCTCGACGATACTTCCTTTAAAATAGTTCTCTGATATGATGCCATCCGATTTTTCGAAGTTATCATAAACTCATTCCCCAACTTATCCAGCTAATCGACACATTATTTGAAAAAAATGGAACTTGGAACCTACACAATCATTTGGCATATGACAGTCTGTGGGTTATTTAAAAACATACCCAGTGGGCATAATCCCACATGCATCGGGAAATTTAAAGATTCCGTGCTTATATAAATTCCAGTGCTCACTAAACGCATTCGATGAGACATGTGGAAAGGAATCAAGCTTGGCGCTTGTGCTAGGCTTGTGTTGACTTGTGGAATCGAAGTTTGGCATGTGTAATTTAGTTGTTAATATGGTTTGGTAATGGAACACTTAAGAACACAACATGATTTTGGCCAGGGTAACCAATATAAATGTATATTCTTTATTTGAAAATATTGAAACAAACTAACATATTACTGTTTTTTTTTTTTTTTCCATGCAAGTCATAGGCCAACAGTCATATGGATTCTAGGCCAAAATTCATAGTAAGAGCTTATTGATATTCTATGAAGAACTTTGAAGGCTCAATAAAAGAATCGAAAATTGTGACAACAAGCAAATATCCTTAGGAATACTTGACAAATCAAGCATGAGTTCAATGAAGATTCTTAAAATTTTACCAGTACATTTTGAGCTCTAACATGATTAAAGGGGTTGTATAAAGTTATAGAAGGAATTTTAGGAGATATGGAAAAATGACCGTGTTTCCACCTACTAGCACTCCTTCCATTGTCGGAGTTGAAAATTGTGGGAAATGTTTTCTCAAGAGGTTGCATATTTTCGTGAGGGTAGGCCATGGACTCAATCACTCATAAGGATAAAATGACGGGCACATAATAAGGTGAAATCATTATTTTTCAACATCCATTAGTATCACAAATAGGGGAAATAACCAGAGTTAACAATATTTCTATAGTTGTGCCATTTTTTCTCGTTACTCAAGGTTGAATGCTTGAAGAGTAGGACAGACGGAAACCTTGTAGTATGAAAGTACGTCTTGAAGGGAATGGTGTACATGGAACCCTTAGTATTCTTATGAAATTTTGGATTGATATATAAAGAGTATAAATGAAAATTAACCTAAAAAAAATTATTATTAGAAATTATTAAATGACGAAAAACATTTAATAAATCTATGCACTTAGAAAAGAGAAAAGTTAAATTAAGAGACAAAAATATATTTAAAGTTAAATAAAATTTAATACATCTAGCAAATCAGCTTGATTCTAAAATGTGCATGTTTTATTTTAACAAATTAACTAATAGGGAAATAAAAATCTATCATAACTCCAATGAAAATAAAAAATGGAGGAGAAAAATCTAAGAGACAAGAAAAGGTGGAAAACATTTAGGAGAAAAGATAAGATTAAAAAAAAACTAGAAAACATTAATGAAATTAAAAAATGGAGAAAAATCTAAGAGACAAGAAAAGGTGAAAACCATTTAGGAGAAAAGTTGAGATTAAAAAAAAACTAGGAAACATCTAGAGAATAATCTAAGAAACATATAGGAGAAACAATAGGAGTCTAGAAATTTCGGGGAATATTAAATAAAAACTAAGAAGTAGTTTTAGGAAATCAAGAAAAGTGGGTGAGAGAAATAATTTATTTAAATTTTTAATTAATAAATTCATTTACATTAGGGATGATATAAAAGAAAGGTCATGGGACAAGGAAGGAATTTCTATTTTCCCTAATATTGGATGGTCGTCCTAATGACTATTTGACCTTGAACAATTCTATTTGTGAGTTTGGACATTAGTGTATTCGTGAAGCTAGAAACCTTATGACTTCTGAGCTCAAACAACAATAATATTTGCTAGCAATTGCTTCTATACAACCCCGTTCCATCTAAGGGAGGCTTGGAGAATAAGAGTACACTTCAACATTGGCAGGGTGGTAGCTAGTGAGTATTTTCGGTGATTGACAAGTCTCAGCGAGTATTGAAGCAGACCTGGTGAAATTGACCCAAACTTCGGAGGATTTGGCATGGAAGTTTCATCAATATTGACACAAGGTTTAGCAAGGTTGGCTCGCCTTCAAGTTGGGACAACCATTATGGTTAACGACGACAGACCATTGTAAATTCTAATTTTATATTATTGTTGATGTTATGTATATAATTAAACTTGTTAATTGATGCATGTGGATTGTTGCTTTAAGTTTACAGATTAAGGATGGTAGATATATGTTAATACTTAATTTTTGTTGGCTCTCTAAAAAGAGCATTGAAGGTTATTAAACTATGTATATATTGATGATTATTGTTAAAGGAAAAAATAAACTCACATTGCATACTTTTGGTTGAACATATGTATTAACCTGTATTAGCAATGGAATGTGGAAATTGAACTGTCGAGTGAGGATAATAATTTATATGTGTATACTAAAATTTATATGTACATAACTATTCCCTTTCCATCCGCACAAAGTACTCTAATGATCATGAAGCACAATTTCATTTTAAAATAATTAGTTGAATGTTGATTGGTTATCTTTACAAATACTGGTTACACTTAGATGTATATATATCACTGTTGCGGAAACCACAATTTTGTCTGTAATTGCATTGGTTGAAGTGAAATTATAGTTATAATCTACCAGAGTTTACCTCACAATATTTTAGCACTGAACCTCCTCCTTATTCTCACATTTCAACTAACATTTTTCAGCCTCCTTACATGCAACTCTTATATGATGACGTCACGTTTTCCCTATAATATTATGGTAGCCAACTACAGTAATCATTTGAAACCCCTTCATGCAAGGATTTTGGTGAAAAATTCGGCTTAATTGTAATATTCATAGCATGTAACTATAAGCCACCAATAATATCCACGCCTCATATTAAAGTTATTTGTACAAAATTGTAATATGAAAATCGTTGATGTTCCTAGGAGGTTTGCCTCACCTTACCAAGATCTCAGCAATGATATGCATGTAAAAATTTAATTGCTAGCATTTGTTTAAAAGTACTATGATCCGTTTCATTTATATGTATAAATTTCTTACTATTTATTTAGATCTTACTCTAGGGATCTGAATTTAGTTATATTGGCTTAGACATTGGACATATATGAGGGGATTTATTCAATATGGAAGAGAAGTGAACTCAATAGTAATTCAAAGTTCCACAATTAAAGTTTAACTATTATTGTTTAACTATTATTATTATAGTAAAGGAACAATATCTTTAGGACTATGTTAATGGGGTATATAGAAATATATAACTAGAATAGTTTAGATCATATTATCACATACATTAACAACTCATATTTTTAGGACATAAATATAAAAAATAATACTAAAGGTGTAATAAAATAATGATTTATTAAGAAAAGTATATAATAAACAACATATTCTTACAACACATGTAAACTTTAGACGATCTTTTGAAAAACGTTTACAGTAAACAACAATGTACAAAATTTTATCTCTTTGTCAAAATTGTCCTTGAAGGCTTCTCAATATTAGTTAACACGATATTTCCTCTGAAAATAGTTTCTTGAGTCTATGCAATGATTGAAGAGCCAAAAATCCCTTTACTTGGATATAATCCACATATATATTGAAGTTAAACCTGACTCTTGGACTTCTTCCTTCCCTCATGACCTTTCATTTACAAAATTTTGTCCTTATCGATTTTTTAATGATAAGAAAACAAGGAAAACAAAAATGTTTTATAATTTAAAGTATTATATCCATTTACATTTCAAATTTTTCTTCTAGTGCTCAGGGGCCATCATATATTATGGCCATAATGCACTTCACCCAGCATGGAGACTGATCTGGACATGGGAACACACTTCTCATTACAAGTTGATATTCAATTATAATGGGATTTGGAATTCCCTTTCACTGCTCTATTATTGTTGTGACAACTTTTGTTGTTGTTGTTGTCGCTCTATCACCTTTGGTGGAGGGTTGTACTTGGGAGGGTACTATAGCATACTGGTATATTTGTATCAATGTGTTGAAGTTGTGTCTTCATGATCTAATTCCCTCATATGCTTATGTATCCAGGTTGTCGAGTATGATCTTCCTTTAGCATGGGTCTGTGGCATCATTAAACATGGAATAGATGATTGACGTCAAATTAACTTCAAAATAAAATATTTAAACCACACATTTGAATCCATGGAACTAAAAAATTAATTAATTGAGATTTTGTATATGCTTCCCTGAGTCAGGTTCCTAGTTCCTCTACTCAAGGTTGAGGTGTTGTGTTCTCCAGGGATGTTAATGATGTGCCAGACATTAATCCAAAGAAAATTGAAAAATTGGTGAGAAATTCCTCAAATCATATAATTGTAAAGTTGTATATCTCTTGGCCAATATAGTTATATTTATAAATTGGGGGAAACATGGTGTTACAATTCTCTCCCCCTTAAAGGAACATCATCCTAGATGTTCTATCTTTCAACATGCTACGTATATAAAGAGGAAAACAAAATTTGATATGCATGTCTCATGACATCTTCCATTTCCCACATAGCCTCATCTGGGACAAAGTGTTTCCACTACACCTTGACCTGTGCAATGGTTCGGTTCTTGAGTGAGGTTTCCTTCCTGTCTAGTATGCATTAAGGTTCTGGCTATAATTTTCCCTTCAAATCCACCTGGATCACAGACAAGTCAATTATATGCTTAGAATCATGTACATATTTGTTCAATAATGAAACATGGAAAACATTATGTGCCTTTACTATGGGAGGGAGCGCTAGGCTACAGGTCCCACTCTATCTAAGACTTCGAAGGGTCCACAATACCGAGGTGATAGCTTGGCACAAGCTCCCATTCTCAGGGAACTCTTCTTGGGTCTAACTTTGAGATAGACATGGTCTCTTGTATTGAATCCTCTAGGAATTCTCTTTCCAGTAGCATAGCTCTTCTGTCTATTCTCAACAATTTATATATATATTTTTTTATCTAAATCACTTGTTCTTCCATTTCTTTCACCATGTCGGGTTTGATTGTAATTCTATCCACTGGATTACTCCAGCTAATTGAAATCTTGCACTGTCTACTATAGAGGTATTCAAAAGGGCTCATCTTCAGTGACTCTTGATAACCATTGTTGTAGGAAAATTCTACCAATGGAAAGTAGTCTTCCCACTTCTTAGGATGATGAATTACATGCATCCTTAACATCTCTTCTAATATTTGGTTTACTCTTTCTGTCTATCCATAATTTTGGGGGTGATAGGCTATGCTAAATGAAAATTTAGTCTCAACACCAACCATCAAGGATTTCCAAAATCATGAAGTGATTTTTTTGTATCTGTCGGATACAATCTCTCTAGCCATGCCATGCAGTCTAAATATCTTCTTCATGAAGATATTGAAAATATCTATTTCTTTGCAAGTCGACTTGATAGGAATGAATTGAGTAGACTTGATCATTTTTTCCACCACTACCATGATGGCATCATTCTTCTTAGCCGATTTTGGTAATCCGATGATGAAATCCATGGAAATGGTTTCCCATTTCCATTATGGAATTGGTAGAGGTTGTAACAACCATGTTGGGTTTCAGTGTTCTTCCTTAAACTTGCTGACATTCTAGGCACTTAGCTATATAGTCAGCTAAGTCCCTTTTCAGTCCAGGCCAATAGAATTGTTTCCTAGTGGCCATGATCATTTTAAGATATCCTGGGTGACTAGTATATGGTCTCTTGTGTAGTGAATCCATTATGAACCTCTTCAAGTCATCACAACTTGGAATTTACAATCTGTTTCTTTAGTTCACAATGCCTTCATCAAGCATCTGATAGCCTTCATACTTAATCCCTGCAGGCTCTTGCGTTAGGTATGAATTCACTGTCTTGAAGAATGCATTTATTTCTTTTGCATTCCTAATTCTTTCCCTGACATCCATTTCACAGGTTCTTACGACTGTCAGGTGAATAATTTTCACACTTCTTCTAAGGGCATCGACCACCCTATTTTCCTTCCCTTTGATGTCTTTTATTTCGAAATTGAACTCATTAAGGAGAGCCATCCTCATAGCTTGTATAGAATTGAGTTTTGGTTGATCAAATATGTGCCTCAACCCATAGTGGTCTGTCATAAGTACAAATCTCCTACCTAGGGGGTAATGCCTCCACATTTTCAAAGCATGTAGTATGGAAGACAACTCTAGATCATGGGTCACATAATTGATTTCATGCTCATTCAATTTCCTGGATTTGTAGCAAATTACACATACTTATTGCATAAGGACTCCTTGGATCCATTCCTTGCAGGAATCTGTACACATGAGGAACTCATTATCAGGGTCTTCAATCTTCAGCACAAGTGCATGGGTCAGAAGGTATTTTAGTTCCTGAAATATTTCTTCACATTCTGATGTCCAAGTGAATTTAACCCACTTTTTCTAGAGGGCAGTGATTGGACAACCAATCTTGGAAATTCCTTTTACCAACCTTATATAATATCCTGCTAAGCCCATAAAGGATCTTATATCAGATACATCCTTTGGGGTAGGCCATTCCATAATAGATTTGATCTTGTCAGGCTCTACTGCCACCCCTCCTTCAAAAATAACATGGCCCAAGTATTGTACTTGCTTCTGGAAAAAGTCACACATTCTAAACTTAACATAGAGCTGATGCTCTCTTAGTAATTGATGTACAAGTATAAGATGTTATTCATGATCCTCTCTATTCTTGAACAAGATTAAGATATCATCAATGAAAACTAATACAAATCTATCTTGGAATTTGTTGAGTACATTGTTCATCACGCACATAAAAGTGGCGAGGGAATTGGTTAATCCAAATGGCACCACCAAAAATACATAGTGACCATACCTTGTGTCGAAGGTCGTTTTATGGATTCCTTCATCCTAGATTCAGACTTGATGGTATCCAAAGCTCAAGTCAATCTTTGAGAAAATGGAATAACCCCCTAATTGGTCAAACAAGTCATTGATTCTTTGAAAGGGGTACTTTTTATTTATGGTTGTCTTATTGATTTGTCTATAATATATGCAGAGTCGTAGTGTGCCAAATTTATTTTTCACAAACAAGGATGGTGCTCTCCATGAAGACACCTTGGGACGGATGTAGCCTTTTTCCGTCATTTCCTTTAGTTGTAGCTTGAGCTCAAGTAGCTCGGGTGTACTCATCATATAGGGTCTCTTAGACACTGGCGCCACTCCTGGTGCAAGTTCTATCGAGAAGTCGATGTCTCTTCGCGGAGGTAGACCCAATACCTCTTTTGGAAACACATCTCTATACTCTCTTAATATGGGGTGGTCCTCTAGGTTTGTTTTGTCCTCCTCAACAAATTCCAACACCTGTATTGAAAATAGAGGACATCCCTTTCTGCAATAGTTTTTCATTTGAAGGGATGATATTTGTCTCACTGAGACAAACTTTTGAATCCCTCGGAGGGTTGTATTTCTCCCTTCTTTATTTACAAATTCTAAAGTTTTATGGTAAAATTCCAACTTAGTTTTATAAGAAGCCAACAAATCCATACCAATAAACAAGTCATAATATCCTAGGGGAAGTATGTTAAGGGTCGCTCGAGTGGGAAATCCATCCATGATGAATTGGCAAGCTGGTATGAACTTTGCTACTTTTTTTTTGGTTCAAGTGGCTAGTTGTACCAACCATGACTTAACATGTCTAATTGGTTGCAGTTTACACTTATCAACAGTCTGAGGGGCCACATAACTCAAATTAGAAACAGGGTCAATTAAAATAGAAACTAGATAATTGGCGATCATACCTTCTATCTCCAGCACTGAAGCTTGGTGGTTGACTTCTTTATTATACAAAGATGAATAAATCTGTGGCATGATCCTAGCCACATCATTGATTGTGGTAGCTTCTTGGATGTTGTAGACTCTTCTGCTATTATTTTTTCTGTGGGGGGAATACCTCAGCAGATGTTCTTCTCTGCAACCCCAACATTTCAAGGGTTCTCTCTTTGGGTTATCAGTATTTCTCAGGGTTGATTCAAAAGGTTTATGTCCACTTTGAGAGGGGAAATTATGTTGATACAAACTTTGGTTAGGAAGGCTCATCCTTGAATCCTTTCTATAGTTCTTAAATCTTGAGTATTTAATCCCCTTCTTATTGAATCCAAAACTACTCTTCTTCTTTCAGTCCTCGCGAGGTTCTGTTTGATGCCCAAAATGTTCATAAAAATACCTTGAATTCTAGATAGTGTCTTCTAAGGTCTTTGGCTTGTCAAAATCAGTCATGTTTCGGTAGTTCTGAGGTGACCCACTGATAAATCGTTGCACTTGTACCTTTTAATATTTTATATAGGGCACATACCTCAGCAACTCAAGGAATTTATTGACATATTCCTCTATGATTAGTTGTCCCAGCTCGAGTTCATAGAACTACTTAGTCTTCCCATAAAAGTATTTCTCTGACAGATACTTCTTCTTGAAGTGTTTCTCAAACTGTTTCCATGATAAGTCGTCTTCATGGATTCCTTCCACATTCTTAATATTGTCCCACCAAATGGAAGCCTTTCCATTCAGGTTGAAGATGACTATCCGAGCCGTCAAGTTTTTAGAATAGGCATGAACTCAGAAGTACTTCTTTAAACCAAGAAACCAAGATTTTGCCTCTTCCCCATTCTCAATCTCTCCATTGAAAGACAACAAATCCAATGACTGGACATGGTCCTCGACTAAGTCATAGGTTCACGAGGGGTTTGGCATTCGGCCTTCGGGATTTTAATTCTAGTTCTATCTGCTTCCATCCATCCTTACTCACATATGACCATGGGCTATGACCAGACTCCAAGATAATAGAAGCCAATACAACCACTACATGAATCCTCTGGAGTGGAAAATCTTTGAAGTTCAAAATTTGACGTCGCGTGTCCTCAGAGATTTTGACGACCCTGATTCAATTCGGGACTTCTAAGTTTAAGAGTTTCGAATGCTCCAAATCCTTTTTCCTCTGAAGTACTCTGTAGCCTAATTCACAGATCGAGTGTCATGCGTCCCCTTCCAATGGACAGTTTCGATGGACTTTGGCACTTTGGGACTTTAGGCCTTCGGGACTTGACTCCTCATGTTATTCTAGATTTCTCTACTTCAGAGTTAACGATCTACTTCCAGGTGCCTTCCCATGTCGACGACTAGGATCTACTTCCAGGTGCCTTCCCATGTCGACGACTAGGATCTACTTCAACACTTTGAGTATTTTTTAAGCCCCTCAAATCCTCCAGAGTCCCAAAGTTCCAGACTCCCAGAACTCCAGTCATTTCACCAAGCACGTGGGAGAGGTGGGAAATGTACCAGGGGTTGACACGTAGATGGGATAGGGGAGACATGTTCCCTTGTGTGGGATGAAACATATCATGTTCAAAAATGGCTATAGGGTGTGTGATGTGCATGAATCCAAGTGGCACATGGCTCATCAAGCTTAAATCCATGTCACTATGGATGACGTCCTTGCACCTCATCGCTCTCGTATAATCGTCTTTCAACCTCCCTCTTATTTTCACGGTTGAGATCCGACCAATACCAATTTATTCACGGATCGATTGTTCATAGTGATTTTAGGGTCCCAACCTTCTCTCTCTTTATCAGAGAGCTCAATCTATGAAATCAGAAAAGTGCTCGCCTGAATCTGTCTAATCATGGTCGTTGATCCTCCACCCCAACGAGATCAGTTGTCTTGGATGATTGTGGTTGTGAACTAACACATCATCTAATTTCACTTTCACACTCAACAATGATTCCCAACCATCGATCTTTTTTCTCAGATCGATGGTTCACAGTGATTGTGGGGCCCAAGCTCCGCAATCTGGAAAGAGCTCGCCCTACTCTGTCTAACCATGGTTGTTGATCCTCCATCCCATCGAGATCAACAATGTTGGTTGATTGTGGGCCATGAACTAAGACATCTGCTAATTTTACCTTCACACTCCGCAATTATTCCTAACCATCGATCTCTTTTCTCAGATCGATGGTTCACAGTGATTGCGGGGCCCAATCTCTACAATATGGAAAGTGCTCATCCGAGTCTTTCTAATCATGGTCGTTGATACTCCACCCCGATGAGATCAATGGTGTTGGTTGATTTCAATCCGTCAACTAGAACATATGCTAATTTCACCTTTGCGCTCCGAAAGGATTCCCTACCATCGATCTTTGTTCTCAGATCGACAGTTCACAGTGATTGCAGTGCGCAATCTTCGCAATATGGAAAGTTCTATCCTGACTCTGTCTAATCATGGTCATTGATCCTCCAACCCGACAAGATTGATGATGTTGGTTGATTGTGGGCCATGAACTAGCACATCTACTAATTTCACCTTCACGCTCCGCAAGGATTCCCAACCACCAATTTTTGTTCTCAGATTAATGGTTCATAGTGATTGTGGGGCCCAATCTCTGTAATATGGAAAGTGCTCACTCGACTCTGTCTAATTGTGGTCATTGATCCTCCACCCCAACGAGATAAGTGATATTGTTTGATTGCGATCCGTGAACTAGAAATTCTGCTAATTTCCCCTTCATGTTGCGCAAGGATTCCCAACAATCGATCTAATTGAGCGGCTGGTGTTTTATCCATTAACTCTAGTGGATATTTGATTTTATCTGACGATTGAGATATTTTTTCCTCCCGATAAATGACTCGCATTCATCTCCTCTATCGGGTTCTTGATTCATCTACGACTCTTGTTACTCAGGAAGTTTGGGTAACTTTGACTATCATGAAGTTTGACATCCCAGGGTGTCGAACTCTCGAAACTCTGAAACCATTATGAGATAGCTCCTTTCGACCTTAGTGTAGGATTCCTAGACCCAAGTCACATGGAACTTTACATGAATCTATGAGTGTGAGCTCTACACTTAGCGTGGTTCTGGTTAAGGCCTTGGGCACATGTTCAAGGTCTCTCAGGCTACTGGTTTGAAGGAAACACCTTCCTAACTCACAAAACTTTAAGTTATGAAACATGGCAAGTTAGACTCGTGAGGTTACAGAGATGGTAGCAGTGCCAAGAGTATTTCTCCGACTCCAAAGCTGTGAGGTACCTCCTTGGAGAAAACAAATTCGAGAGTTAAACTGGAGCATACGGAAAAGCATAAGCATAAGTTCTCAAGGAAGCCAACCTATACACATAACTTAACCATTTCAATACAACAAACATTTATAGATATGTAAATACATGCATGCAACCATTAATTCCCAATTCAATGCATATAATATGAAAACACTTATCAAAACCAGATAACGTGAAGTAACTACGTGCTCGTTTCCACCCAACCATAGGCTCAATCATTCCTAATGGATTTACCACTAGCCACCCCTGAGCTAGACCACAATGCTTTGAGATTGAATCTTTTCTTCTGTCACATAAATAGATAGGGACGAAGATTACTCTCCTTCTCCCGACTCAGTCTTTATTTCCCGCGATCAGAACACACTCCTTTTCATAGGTCTTCCTAGAACCTGAGTGATCAGTCTCTCATCTATGCACTCTTCACAGGCCCCCTTCTCTCTGTCTACCACGCCTTTCTTTCTTTCCTTTAAGAGCAATATTTTGTGTGGCCCGAATCCTCAGTCTGTGGTTAGGTTTGGAAGCCTTATAGATGGGAAGTCTTCCCCATCCCCTCATTAAATCTTGAGGAGGCCTTCCCACCTACCAACCTAGATGTAATTCATTCTTGGGTCAAAGGGTTTTTCTAATCCTGAGCAATTAAATCCAACAAAGTACTGGTTCAGTGGAAGTTAACACAACCATTCTTGGTCCCCTCCACTATCTCTTTCATAACATCCGTGGTCTCTCTTAGCACATTCCCTTTTCCAACAGTCATGCAACACTTAATCATTTTCTATTAAAATAACATAATTTACATTCATCAACCTTTTATACAAAGGTCCATCAAATCAAGTATTCACACATTTGAGTTTTCCATAGTCTCTTGGACAATATAGTTATATTTACAAACTGGGGGAAACAAGGTGTTACATCTAGTGTCTAAGCCAAAAGATAAATCCCACAATAAAAACTGTTAGAAAAAAAATATCTCGAGATTTGTTTGGTTTTAGGAATGGGAAGGATCAATGTCTTAATGGTAGAAAATTCAATTTAGTTTGGATTTATTGCAATAATCAATTATCATGTATGATTTTCTAAAAAGGGATTTATAACAAATATGCCTTGTCCTTTTGTTTTTATGTTTTTACCAGATCTATGTTCAACCTTCATTTTGAATCCTAGCATTGAAACCACAGAAGATATCTTGACACACATTGTGTACTTCATATTGGTCCATGTATATTTATAAGTTTGAATTATTTTCCCACTACAACAGTTTTTGACAAACTTGGTTCACCATAGTGTAATTGTGTTGAGTCCCAAAGTTCCAGACTCTCGAAATGCCAGTCATTTCACCAACCATGTGGGAGAGGTGGGAAATGTACCAGGGGCTGACACGTGGATGGGTTAGGGGAGACATGTGCCCTTGTCTAGGATGAAACATATCATGTTCAAAAATTCCTATAGGCTGTGTAATGTGCATGAATCTAAGTGGCACATGGCTCATCAAGCTTAAATCCATGTCACTATGGATGGCGTCATTGCACCTCATCACTCTGGTCTAATCGTCTTTCAACCTCCCTCATATTTTCACGGTCGAGATCCGACCAATATTGATTTATTCACGGATCGACTGTTCATAGTGATTTTAGGTTCCCAACCTACTCACTCTTTATCGGAGAGCTCAATCTATGAAATCTGAAAACTGCTCCCCTAAATCTGTCTAAACGTGGTCGTTGATCCTCCACCTCGACGAGATCAATAGTCTTGGTTGATTGCGGGCTTTGAACTAGCATGTCTGCTAATTTCACCTTCACACTCCACAATGATTCCCAACCATTGATATTTGTTCTCAGATTGATGGTTCACAGTGATTGCGAGGCCCAGTCTCCGCAATATGGAAAGAGCTCGCCCGACTCTGTCTAACCGTGGTTGATAATCCTCCACCCCATCGAGATCAACTATGTTGGTTGATTATGGGTCGTGAACTAGGAAATCCGCTAATTTCACCTTGGCGCTCTGCAATTATTCCTAACCATCGATCTCTTTTCTCAAATCTATGGTTCATAGTGATTGTGGGGCCCAATCTCCGCAATATCGAAAGTTCTCATCCGAGTCTTTCTAATGGTGGTCGTTGATCCTCCACCTCGACAAGATCAATGGTGTTGGTTGATTGCAGGCCGTTAACTAGAACATATACTAATTTCACCTTCATGCTTTGAAAGGATTCCCAACCATCGATCTTTGTTCTCAGATCGACAATTCACAGTGATTGCGGGGCCCAATCTTCACAATATGGAAAGTTCTCACCTGACTCTGTCTAATCGTGGTCATTGATCCTCCACCTCGACAAGATCATCGATGTTGGTTGATTGCGGGCTGTGAACTATCACATCAACTAATTTCACCTTCGCGCTCCTTAAGGATTCCCAACCACCGATCTTTGTTCTCAGATTGATGGTTCATAGTGATTGTGGGGCCCAATATCCATAATCTGGAAAGTGCTCGCTCGACTCTATCTAATTGTTGTCATTGATCCTCCACCCCGATGAGCTCAGCGGTGTTGTTTGATTGCGATCCGTCAACTAACACTTCTGCTAATTTCCCCTTCACCCTCCGCAAGGATTCCGAACAATCGATCTAATTGAGCGGCTGATGTTTTATCCGTTAACTCCAGTGGATCTTTGATTTGATCTGACGATTGAGATATTTTTTCCTCCCAATGAACGACTCGCATTCATCTCCTGTATCAGGTTCTTGATTCATCTATGACTCTTGTTACTCAGGAAGTTTGGGTAACTTTGACTATCATGAAGTTTGACATGCCAGGGTGTCGAACTCCTGAAACTCTGAAACCATTATGAACTAGCTCATTTCAGCCTTAGTGTAGGATTCCTTGACCCAGGTCACATGGACCTTCTGATGACTCTCTGACTGTGAGCTCTACTGTTAGCCTGGTTTTGGTTAAGGACTTGGGCACAAGTTGAAGGTCTCTCATGCTACTGGTTTGAAGGTAACACCTTCCTAACTCGTAGAACTTTAAGTTTTGAAACATGGCAAGTTAAACTCGTGAGGTTACGGAGACGGTAGCAGTGCCAAGAGGCTTTCTCCAACTTCGAAGCTGTGAGGTAGCTCCCTAGGGAAAAAAAATTCGAGAGTTTAATTAGAGCATACGGAAAAGCATAAGCATAAGTTCTCAAGAAAGCCAACCTATACACATAACTTAACCATTTCAATACAAAAAACATTTATAGATTTGTATATACATGCATGCAACCATTAATTCCCAATTCAACTCATAGAATATGAAAACACTTATGAAAACCAGATTAGGTGAAGTGACTACGTGCCCATTTCCACCCAACCATAGGCTCAATCACTCCTAATGGATTTACCACTAGCCACCCCCGAGCTAGAACACAATGCTTTGAGAATGAATCTTTTCTTCTGGCACATAAATAGATAGGGATGAAGGTTACTCTCCTTCTCCCGACTCAATCTCTATTTCCCGCAATCAAAACACACTCTTTTTCAAAGGTCTTCCTAGAACCTGAGTGATCAGTCTCTCGTCTATGCACTCTTCATAGGACCCCTTCTCTCTGTCCACCACACCTTTCTTTCTTTCCTTTCTCAGCAATATTATTTGTGTCCTGAATCCTCAATCTGTCGTTAGTATTGGAATCCTTACAAATGGGCGGTCTTCGCCATCCCCTCATTAACTCTTGAGGAGGTATTCCCACCTACCAGCCTAGCTGTAATTCATTCTTGGGTCAGAGGGTTGTTCTGATACTGAGCAATTAAATCCAACAAAGTACTAGTTCGGTGGAAGTTAACACAACCATTCTTGCCCCCCTCCACTATCTCTTTCATAACATTCATGGTCTCTCTTAGCACATCCCCTTTTCCAGCAATCATGCAACACTTATCCATTTTCTATTAAAATAACATAATTTACATTCATCAACCTTTTATGCAAAGGTCCATCAAATCAAATATTCACACATTTGATTTTTCCATAGTCTCTTGGCAAATATAGTAATATTTACAAACTGCAGGAAATAGGGTGTTATATCTAGTGTCTAAGCCAAAAGATAAATCCCACAATAAAAACTATGAGAAAAGAAAAATCTCGAGATTTGTTTGGTTTTAGGCATGGGAAGGATCAATGTCTTAATGGTAGAAAATTAAATTTAGTTTGGATTTATTGCATTAATATATTATAATGTATGATTTTCTAAAAAGGGATTTATAACAAATGTGCCTTGTCCTTTTGTTTTTATGTTTTTACCAAATCTAAGTTTAACCTTCATTTTGAATCCTATCATTGAAACCACAGAAGATCTCTTGACACACAATGTGTACTTCATATTGGTCCATGTATATTTATAAGTTTGAATTATTTTCTCACTACAACAGTTTTGGACAAACTTTGTTCACCATAGTGTAATTGTGTTGAAGGACAAAACAAATCTATTTCTTTTCATTGGTTTGCGAGAAGGAAGTTTCATTTGGCAAGATTTAGTATTTTAGCAATCCTTGTTAGGAGACAATGTTTAAAAATATTTAAAATGGTTTCTTATCATCATCTTGCATAATTTTTCTTATCAAAATAATGTCCTCTCTCCATCCTCACAATGTTAACTAGTCTGCATCGAAGTCATTTTCAAAAAAATAAAAATCATGGGCACTTAGCTTCCATACTAGAATTGTTTTTGAATTTATTTACATAACATCAGGGATAAGCTATCTTCTTAATTTTAGTAAATATGGAGGCATATGCCCTATCCTCATAAGTGCCTTGTGGGAATTTTAGTTTTTTATTATTATTATTTATTCTTATTTTCTCTCGATATATTGTTTATTATTGCATGAACTCTAAGTATAATCAGTTTTTGTTAGTTGAAAACTCTTCCAAGTGAACTCATAGACATGATTTTGTCCAATTTTTACAAAATATTCTTCATTATTTTTTGATAAATGAAATTCATTTATTCAGAATATCTAGTTAAAATGGTTAAAAAGAAATAAGAAGGCATTGTGATTTGCATTGGCTAACAAAAACAATTTTGATGCTGATAGAATTTATTTGTTTTTTATATCTAGAAAACTATGAAGCCTGTTTGAGATCGATTTCATTGTTCTTAAAAATGTGAACATCTTTGAAATCAATTTCATTCTTTTCTCTAGGTATGCATTTTTTTTTATTTGTTTTGAAATGGAAAAAATATGGTATTTTACTTGAAGAGAAAAGTGGAGGATGATAAATTTGAGTAAAACAATATTCATTAGATATGTCTTTACAAGTGAGAAATTTACTTTCGATTTTCTTTAAATTTTTCTTTCTTTATTCATATCTCCCTTTTATTTCATTCTTGAAATAATTGCTTGCAATAGTTGAATCATGTATACAAAATACCTCTTGATGGTGCCGACGCACAGTCCCTCCACAACCTGCAGGTCGAAAGGTTCACGTCAACACAGGATCTTTCCTTGACCATGGCCCGAAGAACTCTAAATGGCTCTTCTATTTCCCTATCGGGAAATCCGCACCCACAACAAACTCTCAAAGGATCCCCTCTTTACACTTGGGAGATTGGACTTCGCAACTTCGCAAATCCAGTGATCAAGCGTTGGTCTCTCGAATCCCCGAAACCTGAAACAATCAACGCTGACCTTTTCCTTTTTTCCTTTCGGGATTTTCCCTATCGTGATTCCAGCGATCGTAATGTCGAGAAACTTGTCTTCTCGACTCCTGAATCTCGATATGACGAAACTCTGATACACTCGTGAGCTTTGAATTTCAACACCACTTCACCTCATCGGGATTTTGGACTTCGCGGTATCATGAATCCTGATGTAATGAGTTCGGGAATTCACCCCACGAAACTCCTAAATAGCGTGCCACCCGTCCACCTCGCTGACCCTTGTGGCCCCACGTCATTCTCCTAGCTTTCGGGATTTCGCGTCTCGTGATATCGCGATTCCGGTTGCCAAGTTTACGGGACTTCAAACTACGAAACCCCCATATGGAAATCCACGTGTAAATCCGACGACCCTTATGGCTCAGATCTACGGTCCTGCCCCTCCTGAGATTTGAACCTTTAGGGAATACTCGTCATATCTCCCTTGCTCCTCCTTGAGATCTAATGACTCACAGGTTTTCGTGAATCCTCCTCAGAGAATTCCGACCGCCCGTTCCTCCTTGGGGATTTCTGTGAATAACTAAGTGTTCCTCCACAAACTTGTCCACCTGAAATTCCTTACAACTCTGAGTCTTAGAGAAGACTCTTGCACGCACTCCTTGCGACAACCTTCAGACACTTCCAAGTGTTGAGTTTCCTTCAACCCTGCGCACACCTGCAACAACAGTCTTTAATATTCCACTCAGGTCGACAACCCTGAGACTTCGCTCGGCCTGCACACTCCTTCCACGGCTCCTGTGCCTAACTACACTTCTGCGGAAATGAGAACAAAAGTTTTATCTCCTGATATTTCAGAGACAACCCTCTGAACACCTTGTCGACGCACCCCTTGCAGACAATTCAACTTCACTCCTTGCAGGAACTCTTGCTCATATAGAGAAACAACTTAAACTCATTCCATTACCCTTTCCTCTCACGTTTCAAACATTCAACAAGAAATCATTCATACATAGCATAAAAGAAATTGCATGACAAAAAGAGTAAAAACATTCATGAGCATAACATTCAAAGATGCATACACAAAGAATATATGAACACCATGGGTCTGAATCACAACTTTCTTGTATTAATCCAGAACTTCTGTACATTGAGTCTTCCACATAGCTCTCTGCTTCTCCTCTATGCTCTCCTCAATTATGTTACAATATGCAATGAGGGTGTCTATATCCCGTTTCCCTCTTGCGCTCTAAAACTGTCTAATCTACACATTCAATTCTACCTACCTGCATTAACTACTATAAATGTCTTCTATCTACTAAGGACAAGAGCAAATCTCTCAAGGTCCGTTTACATTTTACAAGTGCAGCTTCATTAAATTGCCACATTTATGTTCGCGCATCAAATCAAGAGAAATTCAAAATTTGCAGCTGGGCTTTTCCAGTTGTCCGTTGTCTCCACGTTGGCTCGCTTGATGTTGGCGATGCTCCTGCATCACTTGACATACATTGAAATTCCCCACCATTGGAAAATATGTCTATTAAGCCCTAACAAATATTTATGGTTGTATACAAAACTATCTAAACATCATTGAAATATTTATGGGTTAAGAAAAAAAATCCTCTATATCAAATGTTGGAGTATGGGTAATCAATGTGGCTACATTGCTAGGAAACATTATGATGAGCAATTTTATATTAATTTCAACGTTAATGGGTTTATTATGTTCTCCAAACTCAACAAGATGCTTTATTATTAGTGTTTGTTATTTTGGGGAATATGTTTTTGTTCCATGAAATTTATTTTTATCCCATCTTTATACTTATATAACCCAAATAGAAGAGGGAAGAAACCATTCAATTGTTCATGTATTGAATATTGTAAATGAAATAGTGTGGATATATTGATTAAAATGAGGGGTTTGGTGTTTGAATAGTCATGTCAACTAGAACATTTTTCCTCATCATTCTGCTAGTGTGAATTTTGTATGAATTTTGGATAGAATTTCATTTTTGAGAGATTGTTGAAACCATTTACCCGTGAAAATGTCGTGAGACATAATTAACCTCTATTTTCTCTTATCCCAATAGTTATTGGAAAGATTCTTTTTATATATCATCATTGTATTGTTCTTGAAAGCTCCATTAAATTGGAAAGATTCATTTTATATATCACCATTGTATTGTTCTTGAAAGCTCCATTAAAAACATTAAATACAATTAACAATAAATTGGCATCTCAAAACCTCTTCATCACATCCTTCTATCATACATACATTCACATTAACAGAAATATTCATTTTCATTTAAGAAAAAAAAATAAAAAATATCCATTTATTTTTAAACCATATAACCACCCTCTTCGTGGTAATGCTAGTTAATATGATATGTCACATCATGTATTCTTTCTTTACTAAGACGTTTTGCATCCTCATACAATTCTCATCTATAACAGGGTGGCAGGGTAGCTGATTATGAGCATACAATTAATGTCAACGCGGGATGAGATGACCCCAGATAAATACATTCGAGCCTCATATACTTGACTCAAATAGAGAATCTGAATAAATGGAAATAGAAAGAAAGCCCATTTTCGGAGTTGAAATTATTCTTACTTTTTATGAAAGATGACTGCGAAGAACAAATTACCCTATCGTTTCAATAGGGCCACCGTCTTGACGAAAGCACCAAGAGACGCGATTTCGATTGACGAAAGCACCAAGAGCCACTGTCTTGACGAAAGCGCCAAGAGACGTGACCATAAATTACCCTATCGTTTCATTTATATTCGAACCAGAACCCTATCGTTTCAGTAGGGCCACCGTCTTGACGAAAGAACCAAGAAACGCCATCCTGCATATCAATATCTATGTGACGGTTCAATAATGTGACGTAGAGATCGTTATTTTATTGGCTGTAGCTGGACATCGTTAGGAATAGATCGACGTTGTAGGCCGGAACATTTTAGTAAAAGCGATGAAAGTGAATCAAGTGAGAAAGTGGATTTACTTCAATGATATTCTTGAAACGTAAAAAGAATAACCGAGTTCTTGAAATTCTATGTTTTGAAAAAAGATAGGGTAACTTGAAATATATTCTAGGTTAAATTGTGAAATTGTAAATAAAATATTTTTTTAAAGATCGATGATTACTTGAACCATGACTTCCAAAAATTGTGAGAGAACTTCCAAAAATCTCAACCCAAGGAAAGAATACAATTATGATATGCTAACAAGATCAAGGTTTATGGGTAATAGTGGGTAATTGTGTTCCTTTAAGAAAGAAAATAATAAAAATTCCTTAGTTGGGGTTCGAATGCAAAGGCAATGCCAACCATATAGCTCCTCTACCTCAACCTAATCTATATCGTGTTTTCTATAAGCACTTTGATTAATAATGTATATAAGTAATGTGTGCCATTTTTATAAGAATTTAATACATATTCATAGTCAAAAAATTAATATATAATAAAATTTCGACAAGATTATTATCATTAGTTCAAAGTAGACCTTTAACTTTAAAATAATTATAATTAGTTCATCATGAACTTTTAAAATAAACTGTTGTGGAGTCTTACACAATATCATCATGCATGCAATCAAACTCATGAATAACCACAATAAAAGACTAATCAACCATTTTCAAACCATTTGAAATCAAATATAATATAAAGACTTTACTTGTTATGTTATAGTCAATTTAACTAAATCAAAATTTATAATATTCTTATGAATAACCACAATAAAAAAATTAATCAACCATTTTCGAACCATTTGAAATCAAATATAAAAACTTTAATTGTTATGTTATACTCAATTTAACTAAATCAAAAGTCATAACTAAATCAAAAGTCACAGGTTTCTCATGAATAAACACAATAACAGATTAATCAACCATTTTCGAACTATTTGAAATCAAATATAATTTAAAGACTTTAATTGTTTAATTGTTATATTATGTTCAATTTAACTCAAATATAAGATAAAGTTTATTTATATTTTGTAATATACATCGACACATATCATGTAATTTTTATGAAGTTTATTCATGTTGAATACATCTAATCTCATTACGAGGCTCCTCAACACAAACCGTGTAATCATCTATATTTGTAGTAATTTCATATTAGTTTTAAAAATCATATGTTGACAAAAGGAGATATAGAAGTAATTTCATATTAGTTTTAAAAAACATATGTTGACAAAAGGAGATATAAAATGATAGATCAAATTTTATGTGGTTTATATTGGAGGCAACAATGTGTTCTCTTTTTTTACATGTTTGTTATCTAGACCATGTGTTCTCTTTTTATACATGTTTGTTATCTAGACCATGTGTTCTCTTTTTTTACATGTTTTTTATCTAGACCATGTGTTCTCTTTTTTTACATGTTTTTTATTTATGGTCTATTAGTATCATCTTTGTTTTGTTAATGAAAAATCCAATTTTAAGAAGGATATCACAAACCTATGGAGAAATAGAAATATATTTATAATTTCAATATGTTTAGGGTTTTTATTAAAAGCAATAATTTGAAAATTATTTTGACATTCTCATTCTTGTGTTTAGGGAGTATATGCTAGTTAGAGAAGATGCTACATAAATAAGGAAGTATACTAGTTGTGACATGTTTTATAGGCCTGAACCTAACTCAATTGTAGATTTTTTCCATCAAATGGACATGGAACAAATTCAACAGTTGACTTCTATTGGCTTTGCTTCATGCTCATTAGATGCATAAAATTGCAATTAAATAAATCACATTTTGTCGGTTCAACACTTATTTATCTAGTTAGATAAACATTTTCTCCGATGTTCCGTAACTCGAAGGTGATTAGGCTATAAAACAAACAAACAAATATAGGAAATGGTAATGATATATTTAATAGACCTGAAAGAAACTTAATTGTAGATTCCATCCATCCAATTTACATGGAACAAAGTCATTAATTTACTTTTGTTGAATTTTCTATGTGCACATTAGAAACACATAATTTTCAATCGAGATAACGATTGTGATTTAATAGCTAGCTAATATTACAACTTATTTTTAAAAAGTGTTACTTAGCGAGGTTATTTTTATAAAGAAATTCCATAAATTAGGAAGGGAGGCAATATAACTTTGTTTACTATAATGTAGTGTTAAAACAATTTGACATTATAATTTTATATTTTATATATAGCATTTATTTAAGAAAATGTTAAAAAATAATATAAATTTGAATTTTATTTAAGATAAAAATTTACTTTTTAACCATGGATGGAACTTGTGTTTTATTTATTTATTTATTAAAATTTTAACGTTGTTATAATTTTATTATTTAAATTCTAAATTTGGAAATCATTTTAGACAAAATTTAAAATAATTATTTAAAATCTATAAAATCAAAATAGTTTTCAAATCATACAACATAAAAAAAAATTAAACATTTCATTTTATTATTTTATTAAAGTAATATCTATCAATAACTTTACATCAAAATCTTTTTCTTAAACTGATATTTTATTAAGTTAAAGTCTTTATCTTATATTTGATCTTTAGCTTTAATCTGTAGAAGATATTTTATCAAATTAATA
Source organism: Picea engelmannii (assembly GCA_009831015.1). NCBI lineage: Eukaryota > Viridiplantae > Streptophyta > Pinopsida > Pinales > Pinaceae > Picea > Picea engelmannii. Next base: position 353,228 of record ML780330.1, read on the forward strand.
AGATATTTTATCAAGTTAACATATATTAAAGTCTTTATTTTATATTTTATCTTTATCTCTAATTTTTACAACATTATTATCATTAACTCAGTTTAAACTTTTAGAATAAACTTTTTCCAATCTTAAACAATATAATCATGCATTCAGTTACAAGTTATATCATTATGCATTCAATTACAAGTTATAGTATTCTCATGAATAACCACAATAAAAGATTAATCAAATCATCCATCTTCTCATGAAGTTATAAAGTTATAGTAAAAACCATAAAAGACATTACAATGAACTGCTTTATGGTGGGGCAATATGCCAAATAATTTCGAGAAGACCAATAGGTTAACTAAAAATATAAGGGTGAAAGAGACACACATAGTTTGTATGCACAAGTTCATTAAACCTTATCTAGAACATATTTCTTCAAAACTATGCAAATGGTCTACATTAACTAAAAATATATTGAGGGTGAAAGAGAGAGACATAAGTTGTATGCACAAGATCATTAAAAAATTAAACCTTATCTAGAACAAATTTCTTGAAAACTATGTAAATGTATGTTTAATTATGCTCAAAGGCTGTCTACAACCCAGTATGGAGGAAAGTTGTCTCTTGATATTAAATGTGATGTTAGATTTCAATGATTTCAAAAATTTGAAGTTGGTTCAATCAAAGAAATCCTCTCAATTAATAAAAGCAAAAATTACACTTGCTATTTTATATATATATATATATATATATATATATATATATATATATATATATATATATATATATATAT
>ML780330.1:354012-452922 GCA_009831015.1 Picea engelmannii
ATATTACTATTACTTTAGTAAATTTGTTATGACATTAGTATTTACTATTACTATTGTTTTTTTTTTCTAAAGGGGAGTATCCTATTGTGTTAACTGTGCAGGCTTACAAAAACATTTGGATTGCCAACTGTCCTGCTGAAAAAACGAAAACCGGGACAATCGGCTTCCTATGCATCTTGTTTAAAAAAATGGGTTGTCATCTATCCTACCCAAAGGAAATCATGCCATATGGCAGCCATTAGTATGAAAATGTTCCCTTATCTTACTACTTACAACATATTGAAACTTTGAGAGAGCTAGAGCCCTAGTTCTAATCAAAACAAAACCTCTAACCAGAAACATTAACTATAGCAATTACCCGGTTGTTTCAACATCTCCTCCATTCTTTCCCGCTCTGGCTAGCAGTGTAAAGGGTTGTGCACAGGTTGGGCACCATAGTCATGTTGACATGTTGGAGTAGGAATCATACAACATGTCTAAGTGTTGGTTGATTTGGAGGGTCGGGTGGATTTGGTCTTCCACCAGGATTCTCATTTCAAATATCAACTCCAAGTGTTTCGGGTGGAGGAATGGCAGCTAAAAATTCCATACTTCCTGCATGATAGAGAGGGGACATGGCATAGGAGCCATGCCACCCTCCCTCACCCAGCTATCCTCTGCCTCTCCTATATCGCACCTATCTTATTGTAATCATTGAGAATTATGGTGGCCCGCATCCATGGGGAATTCACCTTCTGTTGAAGTCATCATCACATCCACATCTTCTAGGATTTATTCTACGACATAACAAGTGGTGGGTTCCTCTGTTTTTTCTCCTTCCTTATGACTGTGTCGTGTCCCTGTGGCCCATAGCTTAGCCTTGCCTAGAAAGCAGGTTGGCGAATTCCAGTTATCGAGAATGGTAAAGAGGATATGTTCTGGAGGAACCTCAATGGGTTCTTCCGGAGAAACCTCCTCCACATAGCCCATGGGAGGCGACCTGGGCTTCCTGGTTCTGTGAATTCTCTACGTCTCAGCCATGGACAATGCCCTCTCAAATCTATGTTGTCTCTTTCGATGAGAATTGAAAGCATACCAGGCTATGCCTCTGTGAGGTCAACCTCTTTTCATTGGCATGTATATGAGCAGAGCAATGACTAGAATTTCAACAGGGTGGCTACCTCTGCACCAACGCTCAAAAATTTCAGGCTTTGGTCGGTTGAATTCGAAATGCATTGTCTCCTATTCAGAACTGCTAATAAACATAAGGGTGATCATGACATGATTAGCCATTAAGGCTATCCCCCTAGTGCCCTGTGCATCCTTCCTCTTCACGTGCGTGAGAGGGATCTTCCCATGGGCCTGGATGCTTGGGCTTGATCCCATCTTAATGGTGAGGAGATGGGAGCCAGTGGCCTGTATTTAAGGCCCTGCCAAGATCTCTACTGCGTGGCCTGGCTGTGCTACATGGCACCCCATCCAGGGTTAGTAAATCCTTGTTGGAAAGAGTGTGACATTGGGTTGAGATATTTGAGTTTTCAGAAATATATGCCTCCGAGTAGATGTGTTCCCTCTCAGTACCTACCCCTTCTTTTCTCAGGCAATCTGCTAAACTATTTTCTCCTCTTTTCACATGAAAGGGTATGATGCCAAGGTTATTCCTAAGGAGGGCTCTGAATCCCTTGAGAAGCCTGGAGAGTCTCCAACTGGGTGATATTTTCCTCAGGTTTTCCCCATGGAGAATCTTGGTGATTAGCTGAATGACAATTTTTGAGTCCCCCTCCAGAAAAATCTTTTGGAAGTGGTTATCAATTGTTTCATGGAGACCTTGTAAAAGGCCAGTGACCTCTGCCGCATTTTTTATGATTTCCCCCAATTACCCTACTACAAGGGAGAGGATCTTGCCATTAGAGTTTCTGAGTGTAGCTCCATATCCCGCTGGTCCTGGATTCCCTTTGGAAGCCCCATCAAAGTTGATATTTATGAATCATGTTGGAGGAGGGGACCAGGTGGTTGCGTTGTTGTGTTGGCGCTTGGGTGCAGTCACCACAAAGTGATTAGTCAAGCTAATCTGCCAGTTCTGAAAAATGCATTGCTCCTCCGGAGTGCATTTTAGATTCTCCGGTTTCCAAGGTTTACTTCTGTTTCATTGATGAGCGTGACAATTTTCTCCCAAGTTAGGGATAGTGTGGAGGCCTTGGAGTGAAAGATTCATTTATTTCTTTCCTTCCAAATTTGCCAGAGAGTGAATCCCAGAAGGAGTTTCCAAATGTAAGAAAGAATAGGATTTTTGTGGGAGAGCGAGTCCCAATTTTCTATTGTGTCGTGGATGCTACTCCTGTTTCGATTTGATCTGCGCATTTCTTGAGATCCTTGATCCCAAATCCACTGACTAAAAGGACATACATTGAAGATATGCTCCATCATTTCCTCTTGTCGTTGACATAATGTGCAAATTGAGGGTCCTATGAAAACCCTTTTCCTGAAGTTGTCCCAAGTTAGGACACGATTGTGCGCTATAAGCCATAAAAAGGTGGACACCTTGGGCCAGAGTGAGGGGCCCCAAACCTTGTTCCATATATTCCACTTATCATGATTCTGGTAGTTTCCCTTCAGATAGTAGGCCTCTTTGACTGAGAAGTTATCGGTGGTGGAGTACCCCCATCTAAGAATGTCACGACCTTCTCGGTTGGGGATTTTCCAGTGACTTGCATAGTGTTGCAAAGCTTGTAGGTCCAAGTTCTCTGGGACTAGTAGCTCCTGAGTAGATGTCCTCCATTGACGCCACGACAGCCTTTGATCGACAGTTTTCCAAAGATATTTCACCCTTAAAAATGTGGCCTAGCTTGGTGCCTGCCTAAGGGGGTTGAGTTCTACCAGGTCAGCCAAAGGTTTTTGTTGTTGGCATGAGTCATGCCAGAACAATGCACTTTATCCATCTCAAATCTCCCAAAAGGCATGTTTTTTCACTAAGTCTCTGTTTTTCAAGGCTTTGTTCCATATCTTGGATCCCTTTATTTGGTCATTGTGTCTAATGAGTTGGTCTTCTTATGTGAGTGGAATATACTTTTGTTTCTATATTTGTGCCCATAAATATTTGGGGGTATTTGGACATCTCCACCATATTTTGACACCCATGAATTCTTTGAGATTCCCTAGGTCACAAAGTCCCAACCCTTCCATATTTTTGGGCGTGTAGAGCTTGTCCCATCCTACTAGAGCCCATTTATTCTTAGGTTGGTGCCCATGCCAAAGGAAGTTGCGTTGAAGGTTTCTGATGGCTCTGATGACCTGCTTGGGCACTGCCAAGGCTGTGAAGAGGTAGGTAGGAAAATTTTGCAAAACTGATATGAGTAGTACAATTCTGGGTGCAATGTTGAGGGGCCTAAAGGTCCAGTTATTCAACCTGTTAGATATGGAAAGAAGCAGACAGTCCTAGGAGATGGATCTTGCTGACGTGCCAATTAGGGGAATGTCTAAGTAATTGGACGGAAGGGATATTTTGGGTATGCCTAGGAGTCAGGAGATATGATTTTGGACCGCTATCATAGTGTTGAATAAGTAGAGTTTGGATTTGTCTAGGTTGAGGGTCATGTCTGAGGCCTCTACAAAATCAGAGAGGATGGAGTTGAGCTTGTTGGATTCTCTTGCGGTTGGTGTGTTCAAGAGGAGGGTGTCATAAAAAAATTTACTATGTGAGGGTGCCAGTTGAATGTTGGGCAAGGGTCAACCCTTGAGGGATCCATCTAGGACCATCGTCTTGATGTATTTCCCTAGGCATTCCACGATGAGCACAAACAAAAAAAGAGAAAGGGGGTCGCCTTGTCTAATGCCTCTGGAAGGGGAGAAGGGTTGGGAGGGAACCCCATTGAAAAAAATGGAGAAGAAGGTTGAGGAGGTAATATTTAAGATCCATTTTATCCATTGATTATCAAATCCAAAGGATTCTATAATGGAGCGAAGGTACTGCCAGCTGACTTTATCAAAATATTTTGAGAGATCGAGTTTGATGAGCATACTTGGGATTTTGGTCATCTTGAGAGAGTGGATGACCTCGTGAGCCAGTATGACGTTGTCCATGATTTTTCTCCCTTCTACATAACCTGCTTGTTCCTTGGATATGAAAAAAGGAAGAATTGGCTTAAGGCTCGTTGCAATCACCTTTGTAATGATTTTGTAGATGACGTTGCAGAGGGAAATTGGTTTGTACTATTTGGGATGAGCCACTCCTCTTTGAAAATTAGGGTGAGAAAGGTAGCGGTGAGAGAAGAGAGGAATTGGCCCGAGGTTCGGGATTCCTCAACTGCCTGTTGTACCTCTTCCCTGATTAAATCCCAACAGTGGTGGAAGAAGTCGATGGTGAATTCTTCTGGGCCAAGGGACTTTCCTGAGGGAAAGTCTTTCACTTCCTGGTCCACTTCCTCTTGAGTGATAGGTCTCATTAGTGTTGCATTCTATTTTGGAGTCACAAGAGAGGGTATGTGATTGGTTACCCACCATATTGCTACCGATCTGTCCTCACTGGTTTCCATTAGGAGATATTTGTAATAGTTGTTTAGTTATTCATCGATTTGGGTGTGTTCTCTGATTGGATTTCCATGGGCATCTTTCAAGTGTGTTATTCTATTTATGTATCGGTGATACACCATATCCTTGTGGAAGAAATTTTTGTTATTTTCACCCTCTTTGAGCCATTGGACCCTGGATTTCTGTCTCCACAGAATTTCCTCTTGTTTTTTCCTTTCTTCTAACTGCGCTTGGAGATCCTCCTCCTCTTTCATTAATTCAACGGTTTTGGTCCCTGAAATGAAAGTTTTCTGCAATGTTGCTATTCTGTCTTCTATGTCCTGCATGCTTTGGAATATGTTACCAACGTTATGATTATTCCAGAGCTTCAGCGAGTGCTTGAACTTTTTGAGGCCTGCTAGAATTTGTACATGCATGTACCATGATCTATTTCTTCCTAGGCCCACCAGGATTTTGCAAGACGATGAAAGTCAGGGTGTGATAGATAGAATTTCTCAAATCAAAAGTGTGTGTGCATGGGCGTTGCCCCAGTTTCTAGGCAAAAGGAAACTGGCTAATGGTCTGATACTGCCTTTAGGAGAATGAGGCTTTCCATATTCAGGTCTACTTCTATTAATTCTTCCACTACAAGGAAGTGATCCAGATGACAAGCTACTTGTTGGTGCCCTAATCTACGATTGGACCAGGTGAATGTGTCAATGCAATTTTCAATGTCTATTAGCTTTAGTTGATCTATGAGGGTTTTGAACTTACCACTGTATGGATACATTCGTTTAGTTTGTCCTTTCTTCTCTTCTAGTGACATGATCATATTGAAGTCGGCCCCTAAAATCCATTTGGGTGTGCTTAGCAGTGTTTTGATGTGGGTTATTCACTACATGAGACTGTCTTTTTCCTATTGTCTTTGAGGTCCATAGTCATTTGTAATGTCACCCTCCTGATTTGATCCTGTGATCACAAAGTGGGTAGTGAGTGTGCCTATAGTGGAAAAAGGTATTCTTAATCTGACATTCATGGAGTTCCATAGGATGGCCAGTCCCCCTGATGCCCCTGTGGATTCGGTATGTATGATCTCACAACCCCTCCAGATGTGCTGGAAGATAGTTTATGCTTCTGTACCCACACATTTTGTTTCTTGTAACATAAGTATATCTGGATTTTCTACTCTGATGTAATCTTGGAGGATCCCTTGTTTGGATATACCATTGAGTCCCCTGATGTTCCAGGTGATGATCTTCATCATAATGATTGTGGTGTTGGGTGGAGGTATCCCTCTGAGATCTTTTGGATCTGCCCCGAATTGAGCATGAGATTGTCTGCCTCCTTGATGAGCTGTTGGGCATCTTTTTGTCCCCTTCTTTTGTTCTCTTGCGATATCCTCTTTGAGTCTAATCTTGGATCGGTGGCTGTACCTAGTCTTATTGTGGATCCTGTTGTGGATTCAAGAAATACTTTATGTACCTTTCAAATTTTCTCTTCAAGGAGGGCTTGCAGATCCTTTTGATTGAGAGCTTCCTCAAGTTTTTCTAGATTGATGCCCGCGAGATCCCGATCATCCAACTGTATATGGGTGTCCCCATCTACATCTCCCCCCTCTTCTGGGTTGGTCTTGTGATTTTTGAGAGAGGAAGGTGTGGCTTGGTTCTTCCCTTTCTCATGTTGTTTCGATTTGTGCAGATCTTGGATTTCTTCATCTTCCGGTGGTTGGTTCAGAATCTCATAATAATTTTTTGTCAAGATCTTGGGGCGTGGATCCAGATTTTGCTTCCTTGGAGGCTTCTTTTTTCTGCCTGTGATAGTGATAAATCCACCTTTCTGCTTGGTGTTGTTGGCCATGGATGCTTGGATATTCAGAGGACAGTCTCTAAAGAGGTGGCCATGCTCATGGCATTTCCTACAGTGGAAAGGGATGTGTTCGTAGTCCAACATTTGTTCCCAGTCCTGGTCTTGATATTCCAAAGTTACAAATCCCGAGAGAGCCTTGGATATGTTCATGTATATGCATATTCGGGCATAAGAAGTGTATTTTCTCTGCTTTGTAGCTTTCAATATTTTGACATAGTGACCCATGTAGAGTGTTATTTGGGAACGAGGTAGAGTAGTCTTCCGGACGTGGGAGTTCAATCCAACGGACAAGAGAGGAGGTAGACGACATGTGTAGAGAAAGGAGGTAGTGGTATTGGATGACATGCTTCGTTTTGTTGAAAGGTTCAGGGAAAAAATTATTCCTACACACGCCTTCAGCATAATTAAACATAAAAAGTTATCAAAATGCATGGTGATTGCATACTTTCATTTTCACAATTTTCATATCTTTTATAAGTTGTAGCACTATCTATTCTTCCCTTGTTCCTCCATGTTTGAACTTATAGACTAGACTTGATTTGAAGCCCCGAGATTCGTCTCCCTTACATGATAATCATGTTCAGAAGAGTATTACATTCAACTTCTTAGAGAGATGTTTGATGCTTTTATTGGACAAGTGTGCCCCTCATTGTTTCTACCTCAGTGACTACTTCCTATTCATTTTCATAAATTTTAGTTGTAGTTGTAAACATTAATCTTCTCTTAAATCTTCATGATTTCTTAACACATGTTGATCTTCTTCATTTCTCAGTAATCCATTATGATTCTATGGAAGTGAAGACTCCAAACCACCTATAGATGTTATGTTCATGGCGTTGCGGAAATACTAATTACCACTTGCATACTTGTGTGTTCCATAAGATGAATCGAACATGGCTCCAATACAAAGAACAATAGATACTTGGTCAACTTTATAGGGAGAACAAAGTGAAAAAATATTTTATAAAAAGGAATAAGGAAATAAACAGAATCCCCAAAACCTTAAGTGTAGATTGAACTCAACATGTTCCAGCTCCAAGAAAACCAAAGAGGATCGTTTCCTTTCACTAAGAACACAAAATGTCTTTGAGACATCAAAATAATATCCAAATTTACATTAAATCTAATAAAAGGAGGCAAGATCCCCACAAGGAGGCAAGATCCCCACAAAATATGGCACGCCAACACCAACATGGATTTTACAAATAGATTTTAACCCAACAAGTAAAGACTTTTGTGATTTGGTACAAGAAAACCAAAGAGGATTGTTTCCTTTCACTAAGAACACAAAATTTCTCTGAAACAACAAAATAATATCCAAATTTACATTAAATCTAATAAAAGGAAGCAAGATCCCACAAAATGTGGCAGGCCAACACCAACATGGCTTTCACAAATAGATTTTAACCCAACAAGCAAAGACTCTCGTGGTTTGGTACAAGATAGGGGAGGGGTTCAATGGTGCTCAACAACAATGGAAAAAAAAAAAAACACCCCAAGAGAGCATGTGACATGAAACGAAACAAATAAACCACCCCAAAAACAAGCATACATCACCATAATTTTTGTGGCATCCTAGTCATGAAAGCCTCCATAGTTGCGTTGCATATATATAATCCATAATCCCATCACGACGAAAGAAAAAACCTTGCATAAGTTCATAATCATGCATATTCAAAAGTTTGGACATGTTAATTGGATGCGTAGGTCTCTTCCCATAACTCCATGGGTTGAGCCATGTGATTCCTTAATAGCCTGCTATGTGGCTTTGTCTTCATGTTGACTATTGAATGGGTAGATTATGAATATCACCATTGATGCTAATAATCCCTAATTTAAAAGGGTGGATTAAGTAGCATATCCATCTACTACTTGATTGTTTTTCCAAATCACTTGAGAGCATGTAAGTGTTGAATTTGAGTACTTTTTTTTCCATTCTAACATTGAGATAACGTGATTATTAGTTGTTGTTACATTTGAGACCGTTTTTCCAATGGATGAATTTGAATCACTTACCACTATCAACGATTGAATATTAAATTTAGTGGCTAATGTCAAATGTTCCAATAAAGTGTAGGTTTCTTGTAATGTACTCGAAATTTACTAATAATTTTTTTTTAATTAGGGTCCTTCGAGTTGATTTTTTTTTTNAAACACTTAGAACTTCCATCCTATTTGTATAAACAATTATATACATATACACTTTAGGACTTGCATACTATTCGCGCAAACCATAGGGAATAGTATGGAATAGTTAGATATAAATTAAATGACCCTTAGAATAAGGTATCGTTCACGTCATGGGTCGTAGGTAATCGCGTCTCTATTTCACATAGCTATATTTAAAAAGACACCAGTGCGCATAGGCGCTAAAACTTAGGGTGGTTATGACTGACAATTGGCGCAACTAAACGTTTTCTTGTCATTTAACGACTCCATGCTAACTAACTTTGGCATAAGTGTTAATGCAACGATAGGTAAGAGTCAACTCGTAACCAAAAAAATAGGGAGACGAAGTTGTAACCCTAACTGGACTACCATCGTGCTTCACCATAAATATCGATAAGGAAACTACAAAGGTGACACTGTCTCGACTTAAATAACCTACCTGCGACATTTATGATATCCTGTGGCATGTTCTTTTGGTGTAATGCTCGGCTTATGTACCCATTGTATCTCTGACAACTTGCATTATTCACATAGCCTAGGTACAGTTTGCAATCCATCACCATTACTTTGTTTGGTGGAGGGTTTCTGATGTTATCGTTCATTCTTCTCCTTGGCTCTTCATATTTGCGAAAAATGTTGTAGAACAATCCTTCTTGTTGTTCATCTCGGTGGCATGGCCAGGAACTCGTGAACTTGGGTTCGTTCTGGGCGGAAGGAACATTAGGAGGACCTTCCAGTCAGACACCACCTTATGTGAGTTAAGAACCTTTCGATCAATTTTAGCCGACCTCTCTGTGTTATTAAAAATGGTTATGGTGTGCATGAGTCCCTTCAAAAATTTCCTATTAGTCCCACTGGCTTGTCTTCTGTGGTCTAGTGAAGCATTGTAAAAGTCGACATTATACCCAACAATGTTTAGGGTTTCATCGTAGGTCCACCCTTAACCTTTGTACGAATCTTTCCTTTTAAAAGTAAAACCATTATACTCTGCGAAAATCTTGTTGCTCGTTCTATGTCCTTAGTATTTACACACCCGATACATATGTGATTCTTTATTTGAGCTTTCAGAGATCTTGTTTCTTGGCATAACTCCTTGTCTGGTTTCATGGTAGACTGTATACTTCGTGGATTTTCTTGGGTTCTCTATTCTAATTAGGAACTAGGTATATTTTGCGTGAACATGCGTTTCCCTATGCGGTATAAGCTTAATGATTTCATTCCTTGAGTTCTAAAGATATTAACTACGACGATACACATCCAGTACTGTATCTCTAATGAAGTTTTACTGACTTTTCGATCTCTTAAAACAAATCCGAGAGTATACATCTCAGTGTTTCCAGATTCAAATTCGTTTCAAAGAGGGCACGATATATATTGTACCACTATCCACCAGGTGTATAGGGCGTTTCCTTTTCCTGCCTGAATAAGTATTGTTAACATCTGACCTGAAATTTCCCATTGTGATCTACACATTTATACGGTAAAAGGATTAAGAGTTGTGAGACAATTCTCCGTGGATGCAATAAGTCTTGTATACCGTTTACCCTGGTAAATTTTATATATGTCATTCCTCTTGAGGTATGTATGCTTCATACTGTATACCACTTGTCTGAGTTTTAAACAGTGACTCGTAAGTTTAAGGAATACGAATTTGGTTTCCCGTAACTCCGTTTGTAATGAACTGAAAAAGATGATACCTCTGTGGATGTGCTCTTCCCTATGCAATACCTTGCCATTTTGGAATTTTGATTGATTGGTTAAATTTCACTTTATTAGCGTAAGGAAGGAAACTTCTAAGTTACTCGAACTCGCTTCTTAGTTTCATTTCCTTTAACCTAAGTCTGTGGTTTTGTACTTATAATTTATCTATTTCTGCATTCTGTAATTTGGAACTTTGGACTGTCACGTTTTCCCTCAGTAAAAATAAAATGTTATAGGAAATTTCGAAGGCGACATACGCCTCTGTAAAACCTATATGGTTTTGAAACTTAAATTGGATTAACAAGGACACAAAATGTTCGCATAGGGTTTTTCTTATTTGTATTCCAGAATTTAAGTTTTCTTATTACTCTCGGTTACTAGTCTACTAATGGGACCCCTGTTTTCATTGCGAGGGTACCCATCGGACCTTTCAAAATCCACTTCCCCCCTTCTATTCTGTGGACAGATGTCTTCAACGTCACTGAATGAAAGAGCACCCGCGCCAATCTTCAAGCTAAGTACAACTCCTGTATAGAAACCTTGATTGTCTTAATACATTTATCTTTACTATTTAGGTTTACTTCGTCTTCTGTTTGCCACTAATTATTCGTCCCTATTTTAATGCAGGACTTGTACCATCATGATCAACGGATTAGGATGACGCCTTACTAAAAAAGAAAGCTATTCGAGTTCTGATTTTTAACGTTTATGTTTGACAAATTCAAATCTGGGTTTTTAGCAATACTGGGTAATTACCCAGGGTATTCTATTTGAATTTATTTGGATTCCAGCCTACGGATATGCAGATCTTCTATCCTTATTGTTAACATAATGTACAGATGCCCCTTCATCCATACAAATACTGTTGAAAAAAATGAACAATCCCTGTACTATTAATTTTATAAATTTAAAGGAAAACTTCTTTTATAATTTACTTTGGAATAACTGAACGATACATTTTTGTTGTCATTGGCATAGTCTTGAAAATGGAAAATTTGCTTGAATTTCTCCTGTGTCCAAGCATTGATAATCTTATTGTATGAATAAATTAGATCTTGAGTAGTTTTGAAATGTTGTACAAGCAACTTATATACATATATATTTATATATATATACCTATTTTGGATATTCATTCTAAGTCCCATTTGGGAATTTGCACTGTCTGATACTCTTGACTAATTAATAGAGCTCTGCATATTTACCTACAGAAATGTGTATACATATATTTAAACCTCAAGTTCACTTCCATAATTTTATTTAACATTGAAAAACTTTATGGGGTAAATATTTAGATGTTTATTGCAATTATAAGTCACGTTGTTCAGTTACAAATGATATATATATATATATATATATATAATCTGGTCATACACAGAGTTTCATCTTATTCGTGTTTTAATTCGTACATGTATGGAAATCTCAATAAGGTACTATGGTTCTGTGTATTTTCCTATAGAAATATAAGCACACATGTATATCAGCGTAATTTGGTTCCATTCACATTACAGACATAGATAGTTACTTAGCAAATACAATAAATCTGCGAGGGTCCATCCTACAGTTTATCCCATTTCAACATTAATCTAATTAGAGAACTAATTCTTCCAGAATTTAACCGGATGTGCTCTTTCAGCTAGTATATAAAATGAAAAATAGAATTCACTGAATAGTCTAATCAATAGAGAAAATTCATTCAGAATTAGTTTTAGAGGCATTATGTCAGTCCTTAAGTCCAACAACATTCAATCAGATTTTCATCCATAGTAATACTTCCATCCATAATTAAGCATATACATTCTATCAATTAATAAATCATATACTATTCAACGACAGAATGAGTATGTTGACATATATGAATAGTTGTTGAATAAAAAATGGAACAACCATGTTCCTCCCAACCTTAGAACAAAACATCCAAATCACTTGTACCATTATCCCCCTAGCCTGACCATGAATCCATGAAGGCGAACTTGGAACTTCTCCTCAACAATAGTCCTTCAGTTTCAACAACTTCTCCTTGCCTCACACTAAGAAAGAGGTGTTCATAGCAACAAGAGATAATTCATGTTCCTAGCATAATAGGCAATGTCCTGCCTCCTCCCATATGTTATATATGCCAAAGCATTTGTGCCTAGGTCTTTTCCCCCTTTGGGAACTTTTACATCTTTCCAAATCCCTGATTTCCTGCCAATGGCCAATTTCCTGATTTTCCACTTGTAATAATCACCCCTGAGGTAGTTCCAACATGTTTCCCACTCATGGAGTCATGGTCAGCTGATTTTAACTTTGTTGTTCCATTTGTCCATCAACAATAAATATAAAATATTTTTTCTCATAGAAGTTTCATAGTCACATAGTTAGTTGCGTCAAATCAGATCTTTGTCCTATAGTCATAATTCATTAATTACAGTTAACTAAATTCAAAATTCAGAATTGCCATAAGTGGAAAAAAATTCCAATTTCAAATTTACCAAAAACAGAAATAATTTCCTAAGAATTTCAGACTTAAAAAATAATTTATTTTTGGGGATGTTACATCCTTTCTCCCATCAATAAAACATTGTCCTTAGTGTTCGTTCCTTTCTTGGAATAGGATTGGTTGATATTTCCTCAAATCTCCCTCCAACTCCCAAGTGGCCTCCTCAGGGATAAAGTGCTTCCATTGCACTTTTACCTGGACGACGACTCAGTTCTGAAGTGTTATTTCTCTCCTTTCCAGAATGCGCATAGGTTCCTCTTGCAACTCGCCTTTTAGTTCAACCTGCACCAAGTTCCAATCAATCATGTGAGTAGGGTCATGAACATAATTCTTTAACAAAGAAACATGAAATACATTATGAATTTTTAGATTGGCAGGAAGTGCAAGATGGTATGCTACAGGTCCAATTCGAGCTAATATCTCGAAAGGGACACAAAACATGGGTGAAAACTTGGCACAATTCCCTAGATTTAATGAACTTTTTCGAGCTTTTACTTTTAAATAGGCGTGGTCTCCCACTTGAAATTCCAGGTGTCTTCTTTTTTGGTCTACGTAACTTGTATGCATGTCCTACGCCTCTTTCAAGTTCTGTTGTACTTTTCTTACCAGGCTCTTAGTTTCCTGGAGCATCTCTGGTCCTACCAGGAGTCTGTCAGCTGGGTTATCCCAGCTAATCGGAGTCATACACCTTCTGTCATACAATACTTTGAAAGGGCTCATCTTAGCTGAAGTTTGGTATCCATTTTTGTATGCAAATTCTACCAAGTGCAAGTAGTCTTCCCACTTTCTTGGTTTTGTTCATACGTACATGTGGAGCATATCTTCTATGTTTTGGTTTGTTCATTGCATCTGCCCATCTGTTTGTGGATGATAACTTGTGTTGAAATTAAAGTTACTATTTAACCTTGCAAACAATTCTTTCCAAAATGGAGATGTAAATTTTACGTCTCTATCCGAAATCACCATTTTTAGGAATACCATGCAGTCTAAAAATTTCTTGCATGAATATTTCAACGATGTTAATGTCTTTAAAAGTAGACTTTATAGGAATAAATTGTAGAGATTTACTAAGTTTATCGATTACCACCATAATTGAATCGTTCTGTTTTTGAGTTATAGGAAAACCTGTAATAAAGTCAAGTGATATAGTCTCCTATTTCCATTTTGGCACTAGTAAGGGATGCAACAGGCTGGATGGATGTTGGTGTTCAACTTTTACTTGCTGAAAATATTGACACTTGGCTAAGTATTATGCTATTTAGCCCATCATATTAGGCCTATAAAATAAGATTCTTAGTGTTGTTATCGTTTTCTGGTATCGTGGGTGACCAGAATATGGTTTCTTGTGAACTTCATCCCAAATTGTTAACTTTAACTTTGTCGAATCTGGTATGTATATTCTATTTTTGGATCATAGTAGACCATTTCTATCCAAACTCAGATATATTTTGTCTAAAACTTCTCTAGTGTTCTGTAATTATGTGATTGTTTTAGTGTAATTTTCGTCGTTATTACCTACAACCTTTATCCTCTACTCAAGATCTCTTTCTTCCCTGCTAATCTTTATTTCAAACAACCCATGAACTCTTATTCTTAGAGCATCTGCCACTTTGTTTTTATTACCCTTGATACGTATTACCTTAAATTCAATTTCGCTCAAGAAGGCTAGCCATCTTGCTTGCCTTGCATTACAGTCCGACTGACTAAAAAAAAAATTCACTCTGTTGTTGTCCGTCAATAACATAAATTTTATGCCCATTACGTAGTGCCGCCACATCTTTAATGTGTGTATTACAACTGCCAACTCTAATTCATGAGTGACGTAGTTTCATTCGTGTTCCTTTAGTTTTCGGGACTCCTAACAAATAACGTTCCCTTCTTGAGTTAGGACACCACCTAGTCCTTCTTTACTCGCATCTACACAGACAGTGAAGTCTTTGTCTGGATCTTCTACCTTTAAAATGGGTGCAATCGTTAACAATTATTTTAACTTATTGAAACTGTCTTGACATTTATGTGACCAGTTAAACTCGGTTCCCTTCTTTTGTAATCATGTTATAGGGTATGCAATTTTGGAAAATCCCTCTATAAATCTGCGGTAATATCCAGTGATTCCCATGAATGACTGGATGTCCGCTACATCCTTAGGAATCAACCATTCCATGAGGGCTCTTATTTTCTCAAGATCGATTGCAATGCCTTATGTAGATATTACATGTCGTAGGTACTGTATTTTCTTGTGATAAAAGTCACACGTATCGATTTTAGCATATATTTTGTGCTTCCTTAAAGTTTGCAGAACTATCCTTAAGTGCTCTTTGTGTTCTTCTTCTATTTTAGAATATACTAGAATATCGTCAATAAATACCAACACAAACTTGTCCAAGTACTGACTGAAAATATTGTTCCTTAAACACATAAACATAGTTGGCGCATTAGTGAGTCCAAATGGTATAACAACAAATTCGTAATGTCCATAGCTCATTCAAAATGTTGTTTTACTTATGTCCTCATCTTTTATCCTAACCTTGTGATAACCAGATCGTAAATCCAATTTCGAGAAAATCTTTGCCCCACCTACTTGATCGAACAGATCATTTATCCTAGGTAAGGGGTACTTGTTCTTAATAGTCATTTTGTTTAATTTTCTGTAATCAATGAATAATCTCAGAGTTTCTTCTTTCTTTTTCACAAAGAGGATTGGTGCTCCCCATGGTGAAACACTCGGTCTAATATATTCTTTTTCCAATAATTCTTGTAGTTGAATTTTTAGTTCTGTTAATTCGGACAAACTCATTCAGTAAGGTGCTTTAGAGATAGGGGTTGAACCAGGTAGTAGGTCGATAGAAAATTCTATCTCCCTCCTTAGGTGTAATTCTGGTATCTCATTAACAAACACATCTCTGAAATCATGTAAAACAAAAAAATCCTCCAAGTTAGGTTTATCTTCTTTTTCTAATAGGTTTGTTACTTGGATGGCATAAACTTGACAACCCTTTCTCATGCATTTCTTGAATTTCATTGCCAAAATTTGTCTAACTGAGATTGGTTTTTGTATACCTTGAGTGATTTTTCATAACAATCTAACACTACTTTATGTCTTTCTAACCAATCCATTCCGATAATTACATCATAAGACCCTAACAGTAGAATTTTCAAGTTTGTATTTATGTTTTTCCCACCTAAACTGAGCTCATAATCATAAATAAAGTCGAGTACTTTTCTTTTCGTTCTTGTTGCTAGTTGTACCAGCCAAGATTTTGCATGTCTTGTTTTATTAATTTTATTTGACTCCACTATACCAGGAGCAAGATAACTCAATGTAACTCCAGGGTAAATTAAAATATAAATATGAGTGCTATTTAATTTTCCTTCAATTTCTACCACAGAGGATTAGTGGTCAGCATGTTGGCCATCCACGACTGCATTTATCCTATGCAAGCTTCTGCCCACATCTCCCACCGTAGAGTCTTTCTATAGGTTGTGAACCGTATTTTTGGTTGTTGGAGTCAAACGTGGACAGTTCCTCCTTAAGTGAGGTTCTCCACATTCCCAACATTTTAACGGTTCATGGGGACTGTCCCCAAATTTCTTTGTTCCCAGGTTTACTAGTTTACCACCTCCTTGGGTGTTCTAATTGTTGGTGTAAAAATATTTCCTTGGAAAACATTTTGATGCATTTCGATAAGGAGCTGGATGATATCCCTTCTTCCACTGGTTCATTCAGTATTATTTCTTGTCTTTCCAAGCCTTGGGAAATTCTAACCGTTGTTTGTATTAGTCTTAACACATTCAGGATTTTCTTAATACTTCAATCAAGGACTTGGGGTTATCAAATTCAATTCTGTCTTTGTAGGACTGTGGTAAACAACTTAGGAACCATTGGATTTTTGTCATTTATTATACTGAATGGAACTGCTACAAATAAAAGGCGATTTCAAAACCTTATATTTTCAATTTTGGATTCTAAATGCAAACATTGTATTTTCAATTTTGGATTGTAAATGCAGACATTGTAAATGAACATCACCTGTAGATAATAGTTTCTTTACCCAACAAATGGTTATGATTAATGTATTGGACCACACGAAATGATATAGTAAATTGACATATGTTAAGTATTTGACTTTGGTGTCTAATTGTATGAATAAGAAGTGCACCAAATGCATAATGTGGAGTGTATGTTTACATCTCAAAATCTTTCCAATATCGGAAAGAATCAAAATAAGAGGAAAGCATAAGTATTTTTCAATGTTTAAAATATTGACCATGTGAAAAGGACATAGTAAAGATATGTGTGAGTTTATATAATGGAAGTATAATGTCAAAATAATTAATTAGCAATAAAATTGCAATGGAAGTTAGCAAAACACAAGGAAACTTTAGGGTAAACAATATTTTTGGGAGAACAACATTTTTGGGAGTTGACTAATTATTAAGGACTTTGAACTTTATGAGAATCCATATGAATCATGTGCTCATCAATGATGAAGCCAAGATAATTCACTTACTAATTTTGAGTCAATGTCCATTTTTGATGAGTTTTGGGATTAAAACTTATTTTGACTTTTAATAACATATAGTATACATTACTTTAATATGAAAATGATGGGACACATATGTAGTGGCATAGTCTGCATTACATGGTAAAGGAAAAATTCAAAATTGAGCTCGCTTACTTAAACCAAAACACCCAAGAACTTAACACGTATTAATAGAGTAGCGAAAGGCCAAAAAGATACAAACACTAAACACGAATACCTACATCTAGTGGGGGCTCATCATGATCATCGAGGGTTGAGCCCCATGTAGTGACTATAAGAGACTCCTCAAGGGGCGGATCCAATCCATTGTCAACTCTAGGGGCTTAGGTCACTTAGAAATAGAAAGGGCCAAGTTGGGAAACTCCTTGCCCTATGCGTGCGGGGAAGATAAATTACGGGCCCATTCTTGCAACTCTTGGATGTATATGATGGCCCTATGTCAATCACTCCTCTATGATTGTGTTGAGGAAAGCATGGTAGGGCCCAATAATTCTTGACTCATCATACATGGGGCATGCCCCAAATAGTTCAACAATTATTGTAGGTGGTCCATCTCCATCCTCATTTTGTGTGATTTTACAATATTGAACATCGAAAAATAGACATGAATTAATGCCCCATCATACTGAAAAAAATGGGTAAGATTATGCTTTCAAAATATCATGTCGTTTCATTTTTCCGAAAAAAATGAAGATCTTTAGTTTGCACAAGAAACTTGGTAGAGGAAATTTCATTATCCCATGGAAATTTATATAATAAGATTGTCCTTATTTAGGAGGGGGAGGTTGCAGTGCCCCATTTTATCTGACTACTTTTACAAAAGCCAAACTTATTCTTTGAGGGTGTTTGTTCACAAACGACCCGATTGATACATTATTATGATATTCAAACACAATTTATTTGGATTTTCTTAGATTTAAATTTGAAAATGGTTTGATTAAATACATCAGATGTTAATGAATAATTAATGCACTAATTGTTAAAATGTTGATTTACATGAGAATGATTATATATATTGCAGATGCTACTAACAATTTCTTGAGTTGATAGGGAACTTAGAGATATGTTGACATCGACATCAACAAAAAGAATCTGAGACTCTAGATTGAGTCAGGGAGGAGAAATGAATTGATAATTTTATATTGTTGAATTGGAATGATTAATGATAATGATGACAATAAGAGGTTTAGTGGATAGAGACAAACAGGTTATGCTCACTGATTTGACTCGTATAAGAGTTGTTATCACTCCAAGACTCACTCTAGGTTGTAGGTCGAGTGAGCTTGGTAACTTAATCAAATGCTCAATGAAATGTATGAAAATGGATCAAAAAATGAATAACTCATTCAATAACTCCCTCAAGACACTTGAACATATCCAGACAATATAAGGCCCTCAAAAGTATTGATAAAATGGTTTACAAGTGAGATGGATGAAGAACACTCACTATACCAGCAAGATCATATACATTAAAAACATACATGAAGAGCTGACTATAGCAAGAAAAAGTACATATGTTTTTGTCCACCAATGAAATGATTAAAGGACTTCAATCAATCACCAATGAAATGATTAAATGACTTCAATCAATCTTTGTATAAACAAAATAATTGAACATATCATTTGACCATAAGTACAGTAAAAGATGAATGAAAATAAATTGAAAAAAGTTCTTATATTCTGGTATATATATCAAAAGGTCTTTACAAAAATAAGTATATGAAAGTCTTCAGTTTCAAAACTCTTAGTCTCCAAGATTGAGCCTCCTCCCTTCTATTATTACAAGGCACTCCTTAAATAATAAAATAATACATAAATGTATGCTGGAAATAAAATCAATTCAAACAAACAGTTAAAAATGGTTGCATGAGGTGTCGAATTGCTAAAGCTAATGAATTCAAAATCCCTAGGAATCTGAAATGCTAAAACTGTCAAGCCACTTCATATTTGAACTATAAATTTTCTACCTTGATATTTGAAGGAATTTTGGTAATGTGAAACTAATTTTCTACCAATTGTGCCCGAGATATCTTTAATTGAATGAAACTACTTGAAAATGTGAATCAAATTGCCACCTAGGTGCCAGTTGTCATGTGTACCCTGCAAATAGGGAATTGTTCCTTGATATTTGGATCTGCGCCATAAAATATGGTACCGCCCCTCATCTGTTACCTCAAAATCTAGAAAATATTGACTTGAACTTGCCATATGCTCCATCGATATTGAAAATGTTGGTTATGCTCCTGAAAACTTGTGATGTTCTTTGATTTGAATGCCAAAATATAGTTTCTAGAATCTTGCAACTGATAATTCTGTGCCACCTGTAGCAATTTGTTGATTGATTTGTCGTCTAGTGAGGATATGGGAAAATGATTGACTCATCTTAACCTTGAAATACTTGAATTCATGCCTTGAGTATTACATTGAGTTCTGAAAATAACAATTTCATGAATGGCTATTCAATGTGAAACCAAACTGAAACTGAGAATTCCTCCAACATGCATACAAAAATGATCAAATGTAATTTTGAAATCTGGAATGTTAGGCTTGATACTCATCTTCAGAAGCTTTATCCCCACTGCGATTTGGTGCCTCTTATATTATGTGATCTGGTAGAAACCTTATTTGCACACTCATGCTACCAATCTTCCTTGACCTCCAGAATCTAGTTGGTGATGGTAACTTTCTTTGTAACCTCCTAGCACAAAAACCTTGTGATTTCAACTATGTGCTTGCATAAGATTTCATGGACCATATATCATGGAATTGCAATTTGGTGGTGTCAAATCCTACAAATTTGTTGAGAATGCTAATGCTAGCACTTATCTGGGATCGTGGCATCATTTCATAGTTATATTGTTGCAAATTACTCCCATTGAATGTTCACGCACTCCAAAATAGACATTTCACTCAGTAGAGGTATCCTTTTGGAAGTTACCAAACATTAATAACGAGCCAGACATTCATAAATATCTCTCAGTCGAGCTTCCAAACCCTTGAAAGATGTCAATTTTTCACTCACGTTTGTTTGCTTATTTGATAAACCACCACTACTTTGTCGACATTTATTTCTCCATATGATGCTACAAGGACTCCAAAGTTGATCACCGACATAATCAAAAACATTTTGCAGCTAAATACCTTAATCCCTATTTTTGCTCCTAATCCAATCAAACCCATTGGGTTAGAACTCACTTTGTGGCGCATGAAAAACTTGGGTAATGGAAGGCATATCGGAGAGGGAGAGTTAATATATGGAGAACCAGCCTACCAATACTGCAAACTATTTGTAACAAGGGGCTCTGCAAGGCCAGGGATGGAAGTAGGGTTGGTTCCAGATTTCACACTACCCTCACCTTGTTCACTAATATGGGTGAATTCACTGGAAAATCAACATAATTAACTACCTTTGTAAACCTAATTCCTCTCTAAACCAAACACAATATGCCATACGATTCCTGTCTGATCTGTCGAAGTTATCATAAACTCATTCCCCAACTTATCCACCTAATCGACACATTATTTGAAAAATATGCAACTTGGCACCTGCACAATCATTTGGCATCTGGAAGCCTATGGGTTATTTAAAAAAATACTCAGTGGGAATAATCCCATGCATCGGTAAATTTGAAGATTCCATGCTTATATGCGCCAGTGCTCCCTAACGACATTCGATGAGAAATGTGGAAAGGAATCGGGATTGGCACTTGCACTGGGATTGTGTTTTTTTATGCGTTGGATTGTGGACTCAAAGTTTAACATGTGTAATGATTTAGGTGTTAATATGGTGTGGGAATGGCGCACTTAATCACACAACACGATTTTGGCCAGGGTAACCAATATAAATGTATATTTTCTATTTGAAAATATTGAAACAAACTGACATATTATAGATTTTTTTTTTCTTTGCCATTCAGGTTATAGGCCAGCAATCATAGGGTTTCTAGTAAAAAAATCATAGTAAGATCTTATTGAGATTCGATGAATAACTTTGAAGGCTCAATAAAAGAATCGTAAATTGTGACAACAAGCAAATATCCTTAGGAATGCTTGACGAATCAAGCATGAGTTTAATGAAGACGCTTAAAATTTTACTAGTGCATTTTGAGTGCTAACAAGATTAATGAGGTTGTATAAAGTTATATGAGGAATTTTAGGAGATATGGAACAATGACCCTGTTTCCACCTACTAGCATTCCTTCCGTGGTCAGAGTTGAAAATTGTGGGACACTTTTGCTCAAGAGATTGCATATTGTCGTGAGGGTAGGCCATGGACTTAGTCACTCATAAGGATAAAATGACGGGCACATAATACGTTGAAATCATTATTTCTCAACGTCCATTAGTATCACAAATAGGGGAAATAACCACAGTTAACAATATTTCCATAGTTGCACCATTTTTTCTCATTACTCAAGGTTGAATGCTTGAAGAGAAGAACACACGACAACCTTGCAGCATGAAGGTACGTCTTGAAGGGAATGGTGTACATGGCACCCTTAGCATTATTATGAAATTTTGGATTGATATATAAAGAGTATAAATGAAAATTAACCTAAAGAAAAAATATTATTAGAAATTATTAAATGAGGAAAAACATTCAATAAATCTATGCACTTAGAAAAGAGAAAAGTTAAATTAAGAGACAAAAATATATTTTTATTAGTAACTTAGGTTAAAGTTAAATAAAATTTAATACATCTAGCAAATGAGCTTAGTCCAAAATGTGCATGTTTTATTTTAACAAATTAACTAATGGGAAATAAAAATACATCAGAACTCTAATGAAATCAAAAAATGGAGGAGAAAAATCTAAGAGACAAGAAAATGTGGGAAACATCTAGGAGAAAAGATAAGATTAAAAAAAAAACTAGGAAACATCTAGAAAAGAATATAAGAGTCAAGAAAAGCTTAGAAACCTATAAGAGAAACAATAGGAGTCTAGAAATTAGAAACGTATAAGAGAAACAATAGGAGTCTAGAAATTTTGGGGAATATTAAATAAAAACTAAGAAACATCCGGGAGTAATTTTAGGAAGTCAACAAAAGTGGGTGAGGGAAATGATTTATTTAAATTTTTAATTAATAAATTCATGTACACTAGGGATGATATAAAAGAAAGGTCTTGGGACACGGGAGGAATTGTTATTTTCCCTAATATTGGATGGTCGTCATGATGACTATTTGACCTTGAACAATTCTATTTGTGAATTCTAAAATTGATGTATTCTTGGAGCTAGGAACCTTATGGCTTGTGAGCTCAAACAACAATATTTTTTGCTAGCAAGTGCTTCTATACAACCCCGTTGCATCTAAGGGAGGCTTGGAGAATAAGAGTACCTTTCGAAATTCGAAGGGTGGTAGCTAGTGAGTATTTTCGGTGATTGACAAATCTCAGCGAGGATTGAAGCATACCTGGTGAAATTGACCCAAACTTCGGAGGATTTGGCATGGAATTTTCATCAATATTGACACAAGGTTTAGCAAGGTTGGCTCGCCTTCAAGTTGGGACAACCATTATGGTTAACGACAAATAATTGTAAATTGTAATTTTATATTATTGTTGATGTTATGTATATAATTAAACTTGTTAATTGATGCATGCGGATTGTTGCTTTAAGTTTAAAGATTAAGGATGGTAGATATATGTTAATACTTAATTTTTGTTGGCTCTCTAAAAAGAGCATTGAAGGTTATTGAACTATGTATATATTGATGATTATTGTTAAAGGAAAAAATAAACTCACATTGCATACTTTTGGTTGAACATATGTATTAACCTGTATTAGCAATGGAATGTAGAAATTCAACTGTCGACTGAGGATAATAATTTATATGTGTATACAAAAATTTATATGTACAAAAGTATTCCCTTTCCATACGCACAAAATAGTTTAATGATCACGAAGCACAATTTCATTTGAAAATAATTAGTTGAATGTTGATTCGATATCTTTACAAATCATGGTTATTGGGTGAAATTGGGCACTTGGATGTATATATATCACTGTTGTGGAAGCCACAATTTTGTCTGTAATTGCATTGGTTGAAGTGAAATTATTGTTATAGTCTACAAGAGTTTACCTCACAATATTTTAGCACTGAACCTCCTCCTTATTCTCACATTTCAACCAACATTTTTCAGCCTACTTACATGCAACTCTTATATAATGACGTCACGTTTTCCCTATAATATTATGGTGGCCAACAACAGTGATCATTTGAAACCCCTTCATGCAAGGATTTTGGTGAAAATTTCGGCTTAATTGTAATATTCATAGCATGGAACTATAAGCCACCAATAATATCCACGCCTCTTCCAAATATTAAAGTTATAAATGTACAAAATTGTAATATGAAAATCGTTGATGTTCCTAGGAGGTTTGCCTCACCTTACCAAGATCTCAGCAATGATATGCATGTAAAATTTTAATTGCTAACATTTGTTTAAAAGTACTATGATCCGTTTCATTTATGTGTATAAATTTCTTACTATTTATTTAGATCTTACTCTAAGGATCTGAATTTAGTTATATTGGCTTAGACATTGGACATATATGATGGTATTTATTCAATATGGAAGAGAAATGATCTTAATAGTAATTCAAAGTTCCACAATTCGAGTTTAACTCTTATTATTCTAGTAAAGGAAGAATATCTTTAGGACTATGTTAATGGGGGTACATATGCCATTCAATAAAAGGGGTACTCCCTGGTACAGAGTTGAAATCATATTATGCACCGTTTGATTTAGATAGATGTTATGAAGAATTAAATTTAGATAAAATATGAAAACGAATATATAACGAGAATAGTTTAGATCATATTATCGCATACATTAACAACTCATATTCTCAGGACATAAACATAAGAAATAATACGAAAGGTGTAATAAAATGATAATTTATTACGAAAAGTATATAGGAGACAACATATTCTTACAACACATGTAAAAATTAGACAATCTTCTAAAAAACGTTTACAGTAAACAACAATGTACAAAAATTCTTCTCTTTGTCAAAATTGTCCTTGAGGGCTTCTCAATATTAGTTAACACAATATTTCCTCTGAAAATAGTTTCTTGAGTCTATGCAATGATTGAAGAGCCAAAAATCCCTTTACTTGGATATAATCCACGTATATATTGAAGTTAAACCTGACTCTTGGACTTCTTCCTTCCCTCATGACCTTTCATTTACAAAATTGTTTCCTTATCGATTTCGTAATGATAAGAAAACAAGGAAAACAAAAATGTTTTATAATTTAGAGTATTATATGCAATTACATTTCGAATTTGTCTTCTAGTGCTCAGGGGCCATCATAGATTATGGCCATAATGCACTTCACCCAGCATGGAGATTGATCTGGGCATGGGAACACACTTCTCATTACAAGTTTATATTCAATTATAATGCGATTTCAAATTCCCTTTCACTACTCTATTGTTGTCATGACAACTGTTGTTGTTGTTGTTGTTATCACTCTATCGATTTTGGTGGAGGGTTGTACTTGTGAGGGTACTATAGCATACTGGTATATTTGTCTTAATGTGTTCAAGTTGTGTCTTCATTATCTACTTCCCTCATATGCTTATGTATCTAGGTTGTTGAGTATGATATTTCTTTAGCATAGGTCTGTGGCATCATTAAACATGGAATAGATGAGCGACGTCAAAGTAACTTCAAAATAAAATATTGAAACCACACATTTGAATCCATGGAAGTAAAACATTAATTAATTGAGATTTTGTATATGCTTCCCTGAGTCAGGTTCCTAGTTCCTCTACTCAAGGTTGAGGTGTTGTGTTCTATGGGGCTGTTAATGATGTGCCAGATATTAATCCTAAAAAAATTGAAAAAATCGTGAGAAATTCCTCAAATCATATAACTGTAAAGTTGTATATCTCTTGGCCAATATAGTTATATTTACAAACTGGGGTAAACATGGTGTTACAATTCCCTCCCCCTTGAAGGAACATCGTCCTCAATGTTCTATATTTCAACATGTTATGTATATAAAGAAGTAAACAAAATTGGATATGCATGTCTAATGGCATCTTCCATTTCCCACATAGCCTCACTTGGGCCAAAGTGTTTCCATTGCACCTTGACCTTTGAAATGGTTTGGTTCCTGAGTGAGGTTTCCTTCCTGTCTAGTATGCATTGAGGTTCTGGATGGAATTTTCCCTTCGACTCCATATGGATCATAGACACGTCAATTACATTCTTAGAATCATGTACATATTTGTTCAATAATGAAACATGGAAAATATTATGTGCCTTTACTATGGGAGGGATCCCTAGCCTATAGACTACATGTCACACTCTATCTAAGACTTCAAAGGGTCCACAATACCGAGGTATCATCTTGGCACAAGCTCCCATTCTCATAGAATTGTTCCTAGCTATAACTTTGAGATAGACATGGTCTCCTGTCTTGAAATCTCTGGGAGTTCTCTTTCTATCGACGTAGCTCTTCTGTCTATTCTGAGCAATTTTTAGATTTTGTTTTATCTAAATCACTTGTTCTTCCATTTCTTTTAGAATGTCCAGTTCGATTGTAATTCTATCCACTGGATTACTCTAGCTGATTGGAATCTTGTACTCTCTACCATATAGGTATTCAAAAGGGCTCATCTTCAATGACTCTTGATACAAATTGTTGTAGGAAAATTCTACCAATGGAAAGTAGTCTTACCACTTCTTAGGTTGATGCATTACATGCATCCTTAACATTTCTTCTAATATTTGGTTTACTCTTTCTATCTTCCCATTAGTTTGTGGGTGATAGGTTATGCTAAATAACAATTTAGTCTCAAGACCAACCATCAAGCATTTCCAAAAGATTGAATTGAATTTTGTGTCTCTGTCGGATAAAATCTCTCTAGGCATGCCATGCAATATGAATATCTCCTTCATGAAGATATTGGCAATATTTATTTCTTTGCAAGTCGACTTGAGAGGAAGGAAGTGAGCAGACTTGCTCAAATTTTCCACCACTACTGTGATGGCATCAATCTTCTTAGCCGATTTTGGTAATCCAGTGATGAAATCCAAGGAAATGGTTTCCCATTTCCATTATGGAATTGTTAGAGGCTGTAACAACCATGTTGGGTTTCGGTGTTATGCCTTAACTTGTTGACATTATAAGCACTTAGCTAGATAGTCAGCTAAGTCATTTTTCATTCCATGCCAATAGAATTGCTTCCTCGTGGCCGTGATCATTTTCTGATATCCTGGGTGACTAGTATATGGTCTCTTCTATAGTTCATCCATTATGAACCTCTTCAAGTCATTAAAACTTGGAATATACAATCTGTTTATGTAGGTCAGTAGGCCTTCATTGAGCATCTGATAACCTTCATACTTTATCCCTGTAGTCTCTTGTCTCAGGTATGAAGTCATCGTCTTGAAGAATTCATTTGTTTCTTTTGCATTCCTAATTATTTCCCTGCCATCCATTTTATAGGTGCTTACCACAACTAGGTGAATCATTTTCACACTTCTTCTAAGGGCATCCACCAACCTATTTTCCTTCCCTTTGATGTTTTTGATTTCGAAATTGAACTCACTAAGGAGAGACATCCTCCTAGCTTGTATAGCATTGAGCTTTTGTTGATCAAACACATGCCTCAACCCACAATGGTTTGTCATAAGTACAAATATCCTATCCAGAAGGTAATACCTCCACATTTTCAAAGCATGAAGTATGATAAACAACTCTAGATCATGGGTCACATAATTGATTTCATGCTCATTCAATTTCCTCAATTCGTACTAAAGTACACATCCTTCCTGCATAAGGAATCCTATGAGCCCTTCCTTGCAGGAATCTATACAAATGAGGAAGTCATTATCAGAGTCTTTAATATTCAGCATGCGTGCACAGGTCAGAAGGTATTTTAGTTCTTGAAATATTTCTTCACATTTTGATGTCTAAGTGAATTTAACCCCCTTTTTCTTGAGGGCAGTGATTGAACAACCAATCTTGGAAATCATTTTATGATACTTCTATAATATCCTGCTAATCCCATAAAGGATCTGATATCAGACACATCCTTTGGGGTAGGCCATTCCATAATAGATCTGAACATGACCCAAGTAATGTACTTGCTTCTGGAAAAAGTTACACTTGCTAAACTTAGCATAGAGTTGATGCTCTCTTAGTACTTGAAGTAAAAGTCTAATTTGTTCTTCATGATCCTCTCTGTTCTTGTTGTAGATTAAGATATCATCAATGAAAACCAATACAAATATGTCTAGGAATTTGTTGAGCACATTGTTCATCAAGCACATAAAAGTGGCAAGGGAATTGGTTAATCCAAATGACACCACAAAAAATTCATAGTGACCATACCTTGTCCTGAAGGTCATTTTGTGGATGTCTTCATCCTTGATTCAAACTTGATGGTATCCAGAGCTCAAGTCAATCTTTGAGAAAATGGAAGAATGCCCTAATTGGTCGAACAAGTCATCAATTCTTGGTAAGGGGTACTTGTTCTTTACTGTTGTCTTATTGAGTTGTCTATAATCTATGTAGACTCATAGTGTGCCATCTTTATTTTTCACAAACAAGGCCGGTGCTCCCCATGAAGACACATTGGGACAAATGTATCATTTTTCCATGATTTCCTTTAGTTTTAGCTTGAGATCAACTAGCTTGGGTGTACTCATCCTATAAGGTGTCCTAGACACTGGCACCACTCCTGGTGCAATTTCTATCGAGAAGTCAATGTCTCTGCTCGGAGGTAGACCCGATACCTCTTTCAGAAACATATATCTATACTCTCTTAATATGGGGTGGTCCTCTAGGTTACTTTTGTCATCCTCAACAGATTCCAACACTTGTATTGCAAATAGAGGGCATTCCTTTCTGAAATAGTTTTTCATTTGAAGGGATGATATTTGTCTCACTGAGACAAACTTTTGAATCCCTTGGAGGGTCATATTTATCCCTTCTTCATTTACACATTCTAAAGTTTTATGGTAAAATTCCAACTTAGTTTTATAAGAATCCAACCAATCCATACCAATCCACAAGTCATAAGATCCTAGGGGAAGTATGTTAAGGGTCACTCGAGTGGGAAATCCATCCATGATGAATTGACAAGTTGATATGAACTCTGTTACTTTTCTTTTGGTTCCAGTGGCTAGTTGTACCAACCATGGCTTAACATGTCTAACTGGTTGCACTTTACACTTATCAATAGTATGAGGGCCCACATAACTCAAATTAGAAACATGGTCAATTAAAAGAGAAACTGTATGGTTGGTGATCATACCTCCCATATCCACCACTGAAGCTTAGTGGTCGACTTCTTTATTATCCAAAGACACA
The DNA here is from genome assembly GCA_009831015.1 of Picea engelmannii. Lineage (NCBI taxonomy): Eukaryota > Viridiplantae > Streptophyta > Pinopsida > Pinales > Pinaceae > Picea > Picea engelmannii. The sequence continues at coordinate 382,594 of ML780330.1, forward strand.
TAAATCCGTGGCATGCTCCTAGCCACATCATTGACTGTGGTAGCTTCTTGGATGTTGTAGACTCTCTTGCTAATTTTTTTGTATGTGTGGGAAATCCCTCAACATATGTTATTCTTCGCAACCCTGACATTTCAAGTGTTCTCTCTTTGGTATATCAGTCTTTCCTGGGGTTGATCCAAAAGGTTTATGTCCACTCTGAGAGGGGAAATTATGTTGATACACACTTTGGGTAGGAAGGCTCATCCTTGAATCCTTTCTATAGTTCTTAAATCTTGAGTATTTAAACCCCTTCTTCTTGAATCCCAAACTACTCTTCTTCTTCCAGTCCTTGCAAGGTTTTGTCTGACACCCAAAATTTTCATAACAATATCTTGCATTCCAGATAGTGTCTTCTAAGATCTTTCGCTCATAAAAAACAATCATGTTTCAGTAGGTCTGAGGTAACCCACTGATAAATCGTTTCACTTCTACTTTTTAATATTTTATGTAGGGTACATACCTCAACAACTCAAGGAATGTATTAGCATATTTCTCTATGATGAGTTGTCCCAGCTTGAGTTCATAGAACTTCTTCATCTTCCTATCAAAGTATTTCTCTGAGAGATACTTCTTCTTGAAGTGTTTCTCAAATTGTTTCCATGATAATTCCTCTTCATGGATTCCTTCCACATTCTTAATATCATCCCACCAAATGGAAGCCTTTCCATTTAGGTTGAATATGGCTATTCGAGCCTTCAAGTTTTCAAAATAGTCATGAAATCTGAAGTACTTCTTTAAACCAAGCAACGAAGCTTCTTCCTCTTCCCCTTTCTCAATATGTCCATTGAAAGAGGGTGGTTTGGATTTATTGAACTCTTCAGGGTCATGAATTTTAGAATGATTTTGCTTCTTTCCTTTCTTCTGAGAATGTGCACTAGTTTTGGTACTAGAAGACACCTCAGAGTTTCAAGTTCCCTTTCCAGAGGAATCTCCCGATGAGCATCCCCTACCTCCAGGTTGGGCATTCCTTGAGGTACTTCTCCTTGTGTGGCCACTTATGGGATCACATTTTTGTATTTCAGGTGGACTTTGACTTCTCTTTGTATGTTGCCAATCCACATGAATAGTTGCAGGTCCATGATGCAGTTGCCTCTGTATATCAGATAATATCTATGCAGCAAGACTTCATTGATTTATGTTTTTTTTCTTCCTCCTTTATCAATATCTCGTTTTCATCCTTGAAACTTTATAATTTGGCCATAAGGATGCTTACAGTTTTAGCTAGATCCAGAGGGGTCTCCACCACCATCCTCTAATCAGACTCTTGGTCTTTATTGTGGGAGACATCTCCCACTTCATGGCGCATCACCATCCTTATTCTTGTGGTTTCTGATGATTCACTGACTGCTGGAGTGCTGACAAAACACTTGTTGTTAGCTAACATTCTATTATTTCTTAAACAACACATAGTTCATTTTTCTTAAATACACACACACAAAAGAAAGTTTTCATTCTTTTATTTAGTAATAGTTTAACAAAACTCTTTACAAAAGTGTTAAGGTAGGGAGTTACCCTTAAGATTTTATTAAAACATGGTTTTTAAGTGACTCATCCATTAGCCCAAGTAGGACAAGTGTTATAACCATGCTCTGATACCAATTTCTAACACACCCATGCTAGGGCGTTGAAATTTCATTCTTCTTAAGAAAATAAAAACCCCCAATCAGGGTCTCTATTCCATTCTTCTCTTCCATAGCTTTACAACCATGGTATCCATGCTCCGAACCGATCTCAGAGATGGAAGATATCTTCTCCCAAGTTCTCCAGGTGTTCATTGGTCGAGGCCGCGAGGCTTCCACGTGGGTCTGAATCAACATGTTTCTCCCTAAGTCCTCTGATATCCTAGATCTTCCAGCAACCTTAATTCTATGGAAAAAATCCATCCACGAACAAATCCAACAACTGGACTTGGTCCTCGACTAACTCATAGGTTCACGAGAGATTTGGCGTTCCACCTTCAGGATTTGAATTCTAGGTCTATCCCCTTCCATCCATCCATAATCACATATGACCGCGGGCTATGACCAGACACCAAGACAAAATACATGAAGACAACCACCATGTGAATCCTCTGGAGTGGAAAATATCTGAAGTTCACAATCCGACACCGCATGTCCTCAGAGATTTTGACAGCCCTGATTCAATTTGGGACATCGACGTTCAAGAGTTTCGAATGCTCTAAGTCCTTTTTCCTCTGAAGTACTCCGTACTCGAAGTCATAGATCGAGCGCCATGCATCCCCTTTCAACGGATGGTTCTGATGGACTTCCGCACTTCGGGACTTTAGGCCTTCAAGACTTCACTCCTCATGTTATTTCAAAGTGCTCTAGTTTAGAGTTAATGATATACTTCCACGTGCCTTCCTCTATCGACGACTAGGATCTACTTCAACACTTGCACACTTTGGGGATTTTTGAAGCACGTCAAATACTCGAGAGTCCCAAAGTCCCTGACTCTTGGAATGCCAGTCATTTCACAAACCATGTGGAAGAGGTGCGAAATGTACCAAGGGACGACACGTAGATGGGTTAGGGGAGACACGTTCCCTTGTCTGGGATGACACGTATCATGTTCAAAAAGGGCTATAGGGTATGTGATGTTCATGAATACAAGTGGCATGTGGCTCGTCAATCTTAAATCCACGTCTCTATGGATGGAATCCCTGTGCCTCATCGCTTCGGTTTGATCATCTTTCAACCTCCCTCATATTTTCACAGTTGAGATCCAACCAATACCGATTTATTCACAGATCGAAAGTTCATAGTGATTGCGGGGCCCCAACCTTCTATCTCTTTATAGGAGAGCTCAATCTATGCAATATGAAAAGTGATCGATCGACTATGTCTAATCGTGGTTGTTGATCCTCCACCCTGACGAGATCAACGGTGTTGGTTGAATGTGGGCCATGAACTAGCACATCTGCTAATTTCACCCTCGCACTCCACAATGATTCCCAACCATCGATCTTTGTTCTCAGATCAACAATTCATAGTGATTGCGGGGCCCAATCTCCGCAATATGGAGAGATCACCCAACTCTATCTAACCGTGGTCATTGATCCTCCACCCTGACAAGATAAACAATGTTGGTTGATTGTGGGTTGTGAACTAGGATGTCCGCTAATTTCACCTTCGCACTCGACAATCATTCCTTACCATCGATCTTTTCTCTCAGATAGACTGTTCACAGTGATTGTGGGGCCCAATCTCCTCAATCTGGAAAATGCTCACCCGACTCTATCTAATCGTGGTCGTTGATCCTCCACCCCGACGAGATTAACGATGTTGGTTGATTGCAACCATCAACTAGCACGTCTGCTAATTTCACCTTCAAATCCCCAAGGATTCCCGACCATCGATCTTTATTCTTAGATTGATGGTTCACATTGATTGCAGGGCCCAATATCCGCAATATGGAAAGTGCTCTCCCAACTCTATCTAATCGTGGTCATTGATCCTCCACTCTGACGAGATCAGCAGTGTTGGTTGGTCTACCAACCTTCCAACCTGGATGTAATTCATTCTTGGGTCAGAGGGTTGTTCTAATCCTGATCAATTAAATCCAACAAAGTATTGGTCTGGTGGATGTTAACACAACCATTCCTGGTCCCCTCCACTATCTCTTTCATAACATTCGTGGTCTCTCTTAGCACATCTCCTTTACCAGCAGTCGTGCAACACTTATCCATTTTCTATTAAAATAACATAATTTACATTCATCGGCATTTTATACAAAGGTCCATCAAATCAAATATTCACACATTTGAGTTTGACATACTCTCTTGGCCAATATAGTTATATTTACAAACTGGGAAAAACAAGATGTTACATTTAATGTCTAAGCCAAAAGATAAATCCCACACTAAAAACTGTGAGACAAAAAAAATCTCAAGATTTGGTTGGTTTTAGGGATGGGAAGGATCAATGTCTTAAAGATAGAGAATTCAATATCATTTGGATATATTGCATTAAACAATTATCATGTATGATTTTCTAAAAAGAGATTTATAACACATATGTCTTGTCCTTTTGGTTTTATGTTTTTACCAGATCTATGTTCAACCTTCATTTTGAATCCTAGCATCGAAACCACAGAAGATCTCTCGACACATAATGTGTACTTCAGGTTGGTCCATGTATATTTACAAGTTTGAATTATTTTCTCACTATGCTACAACAGTTTTGGACAAACATAGTGTAATTGTGTTGAAGGACAAAACAAATCTATTTCTTTTCATTGGTTTGCGCGATGGAATTTTCATGTGGCAGACATATTTTTTCTTATCCAAATAACGTCCTTGCTCCATCCTCACAATGTTAACTAGTTTGCATCGAAGTCATTTTCACATCGAAGTCATTTTCAGAAAAATAAAAATCATGGGCACTTAGGTTATATACTAGAATTTTTTTTGAATTGATTTACATAACATCAAGGATAAGCTATATGTTCTTAATTTTAGTAAATATGGAGGGATATGCCATATCCTCATAATTTCCATGTGGGAATTTTAGTTTTTTTTATTATTTTTTTTTTTTTGTGTGTGGATATATTGTTTATTATTGCGTGAACTCTAAATAAAATGAAATTTTGATAGTTGAAAATCCTTCCAAGTGAACTCCTAAACATGATTTTGTTATTTTTTTACAAAATATTCTTTATTATGTTTTGATAAATGTTAATTTTTTACAAAATATTCTTTATTATTTTTAGATAAATGAAATTCATTTATTCAGAATATCTAGTTAAAGTGGTTAAAAATAAATAAGAAGGCATTGTGATTTGCATTCGATAACAAATATAATTTTGATGATGATAGCATTTAGTTGTGTTTTTATATAATTTTGATGATGATAGCATTTAGTTGTGTTTTTATATCTAGAAAACTATGAAGCCTTTTTGAGATCGATTTCATTGCTCTTAAAAATGTGAACATCTTTGAAATTAATTTCATTCTTTTATCTAGGTATGAACTTTTTTTTTATTTGTTTTCAAATGGAAAAAATATGGTATTTTGCTTGAAGAGAAAAGTGGAGATAATAAATTTGAGTAAGACATTATTCATTAAATCTGTCTTTACAAGCGAGATTCTTAGTTTGGATTTTCTTTAAATTTTTCTTTCTTTATTCATATCTCCCTTTTATTTCATTCTTAAGATAGTTGTTTGCAATAGCTGAATCATGTATAAAAAATACCTCTTGATATACATTGAAATTCTCCACCATTGAAAAAGATGTCTATTAAGCCCTAAAAAATATTAATGGTTGTATACAAAACTATCTAAATATCATTGAAATATTTATGGGTTAAGAAAAAAAATCCTCTATATCAAATGTTGGACTATGGGTAATCGATGTGTTACATTGCTAGGAAACATTATGATGAACAATTTTATATTAATTTCAATGTTAATGGGTTTATTATGTTCTCCAAACTCAACAAGATGCTTTATTATTAGTGTTTGTTATTTTCCGGATTATGTTTTTGTTCCATGACATTTCTTTTTATGCTATCTTCATACTTATATAACCCAAATGGAAGAGGAAAGAAACCATTCAATTGTTCATGTATTGAATATTGCAAATGAAATTGTGTGGATATATTGATTAAAATGAGGATTTATTTTTATGCTATCTTCATACTTATATAACCCAAATGGAAGAGGAAAGAAACCATTCAATTGTTCATGTATTGAATATTGCAAATGAAATTGTGTGGATATATTGATTAAAATGAGGGGTTTGGTGTTTCAATAGTCATCTCAACTAGAAGATTTTTCCTCATCATTCTACTAGTGTGAATTTAGGATGGAATTCCATTCTTGAGAGATTGTTGAAACCATTTACCCATGAAAATGTCATGAGACATAATGAACCTCTATTTTCTCTTATCCCAATAGTTATTGGAAAGATTCTTTTTATATATCATCATTGTATTGTTCTTGAAATCTCCATTAGGTTGGAAAGATTTTTTTTATATATCACCATTGTATTGTTCTTGAAAACTCCATTAAAAGCATTAAATAAAATTAATAATAAATTGACATCTCAAAACCCCTTCATCACATCCTTCCATCATACATAGATTCATCATACATACATTCATTCACATTAAAAGAGTTGAACTATTCATTTTCATTTATAAAAAAAACAAATCCGTTTGTCTTTAAACCATATAACCACCGTCTTCCTGTTATGCTAGTTAATATGTTACATCATGTATTCTTGCTTACTAAGACGTTTTGCATCCTCATACAATTCTCATCTATAACATCTATGACAGGTTGGCAGGGTAGCTGATTATGAGCATTAATTTTCTCATCTATAACAGCTTGGCAGGGGAGCTGATTATGAACATGCAGTTAATGTGAACGAGGGATGAGATGACCCCAGATAAATACATACCAGCCTCATATACCTGATTCAAATAGAGAATCTGAATAAATCGAAATAGAAAGAAAGCCCATTTTCAGAATTGAAATTATTCTTACCTTTTACTAAAGATGACTGCGAAGAACAAATCACCCTATCGTTTCAATAGGGCCACCGTCTTTACGAAACCACCAAGAGACGCGTTTTCGAATCAGAAATTATTCTTACTATTCACGAAAGATGACTGCGAAGAATTAATTACCCTATCGTTTCATTAAGGCCACCGTCTTGACGAAAGCGCCAAGAGACGTGATTTCGATTCGCCGCATAAATTGCCCTATTCTTGTATTTATATTCGACCCAAAACCCTATCGTTTCAGTAGGGCCACTGACTTGACGAAAGCACCAAGAAACGCCATCCTGCATATCCATATCCATGTGACGGTTCAATAATGTGACGTAGAGATTCGGGATGTGGCCATAAACTTATCACAATGTGCAAAATTTGATTGGCTGTAGCTGGACTTAGTTACGAATAGACCGACGTTGAAGGCCGGAACATTTTAGTAAAAGCGATGAAAGTGAGTCAAGTGAGAAAGTAGATTGACTGCAATGTTATTCTTTAAACTTTAAAGGAATAAGAGATAAATTGTGGGAATACCAAATGCTAATGTTGTTTGGTGTGGTTGTGATATCTGCTGCATTGACTGACGAATCTCGCGGTTTGTCGACATCAAGTGCACCTTTGTCAAAGATATGATCGTTTAGAGCCTATTTATAATCATTCGCAAAATTGCGTTGTACTTTCAGTGATATAGATTTTACACAATAAACTTAAATTATTAAGAATTTTACTAACATACCTCTTAAATGGGTGAATTAGAATGCATAAATAATTCAGGGGAAGTTTTTATATTAATGTTGTTAATTGGGGTCATAAAGATATGACAATTAAAATGATCTTATTAGTCCTTGTTGTAGGCATAGAGGGATTATAGCGATCGATAAATCATTGACCTGACATTAGCTTGTGCGTTGACCAAAAATATTTCTCTATTGTCTATTGTTGGAATAAGGGAAGTGAAAAGATCGATTTTTATATAATAAAAAGTATCATGTTTGTCAAGATCTGATTGCACAAAGGATTGGAGGTCTTATTGCCGCCTTTGCTATTCCCAATGTAAAATATGTTTGCATTTCCAAAGTATTTGGTAGTATATGGTCTATTTTGAATCATAAATTTTGTTATGCATTTGTCGAAGGGGGATTAATGATACCATTAATTCGAATGATTGGTTTAGCATTTTATGCTAGGTAAATTTATGGCAATGTTGAATATGGTGGCATATCCAAAGTTTGGCTTTGCAATACATTCTCTGGTGTTCGAACTATTGTTACAAAAAATATATGAATTTATTTGGGATACGTCAGAGACCTGCCACATTGAATCTTTTTCTTAATGTTTACAGTGCATTTCTGAAAGACTTAAATGTTTACCTAACATGCTTGGTAGTGTTGGATGGTTACTTAACAAGCTTGTTACAAGACTTTTTCTTCCATTTTTAAAATTTATATGCTCAAGCGGCATTGTTGGTTCATTGGTCCATGCTTGCATTTTTCATGGCACTGATTTCTTATTTGCATGTTCTCATTGTTCTTGCTTGCCTGTTCGTGTTGTTGTAGTTTACACGTTTGGGTTTATGCAGTCGCGATTGGAAGAGCCTCGTTCCTGGGGGCGTGGTTATTGCTTGTTCCTTTCTTCGTTGTATGTTGTCTATTGTTGCTTGATTCGAATTTGTAGGGTTCTCGTCCTGTGCCTGCACTTGGTCCTTTTGATGCTTCTTGGCTGGGTTCTTATTTTGTGTTTTTTCTTATTTTCCCAGGGTTTGCAATGTTGGGATGCTGCATCTGTGGTTGGATCTCTAGTTACATTTTTTTTCACTTCAGTTTGCATCTAATACTATTAAGATAAAATAACAGACTAAATAATTGTAGGCAATGTAAATTGCATCTGTTATGCGTTGAAACCGAGTCTGTTAGCCTCAAAATATCTTTCATAGTTGTCGATGCATTTTCCATGGATTTTGTGTTACTATGGTTTCATAGTTATGAGAGTGTCTTTTGTTGTGTGGGAGATATAGTTGTTCTCTTCTTTTTACTTTCCTATTGTAAATTGCATTTGACTCTAATTTGTTGCGTTTTTGTGGTCATTCTAAGTGACCACCGTTTGGTTGCATACTTAGTCAGTTTTATGGATGCGGCTTTGTGAATAGGTTCTATCGAACTCTGAAAGGTCGTGTTCAGTGTATACATTAGCTTTGCCGAATTAGATTTCTTTAAAAGAAGGCCTCCTGGACAAAAGAGAATGCAATTTATGAAATTATAGGTTTCCTGGACAACATAGGTTAATGATCGCGGCTTCTAGGGGTGGTGGGATGAAAATTGGGCTTTTTAAGATAAAATAACAGAGTAAATAATTGCAGACGATGTCAATTGCATCTGTTACGCTTTGACGCAGATTTTGTCGAGCTCAAAATATATTTCATAGCTGCCGATGCTTTTTCCATGGATTATGTGTTACTATAGTTTCATAGTTATGAAATTGCCTTTTGATGTGTGGGAGATATAGTTGTTCTCTCCCTTTTACTTTCTTGTTGTAAACTGCGTTTGACTCTAGTTTCTCGTGCTTCTGTGGTCATTCCAAGCGACTGCAGTTTAGTTGCATACTATGACAGGTCATGTGTGGTGTATACATTAGCTTTCCGGAATTAGTTTTCTTTAAAAAAAAGCCTTATGGACGGAAGATAATGCAATTTATGAAATTATAGTTTTCCTGGAGAACATAGGCTAATGATCGCGGGTTCTTGGGGTGGTGGGCTGAAAATTGGGCTTTTTTTATTCCGTGCCCTTCAAATAGCATGGAGAGTTCCACGATCGTTCTGACCGGTCGTCATTGGGTTGCATACTTAGCCAGTTTTTTGGATGCGGCTTGGCTGATAGGTGCTATCGAACTATGGTGTATACATTAGTATTTATGAATTAGTTTTCTTTAAAGGAATGACTCCTGGACATAAGACATTGAAATTTATCAAATTATAGGTTTCCTGGACAACATAAATTAAACATAGGAAATATGTATTTTTATAAAGTAGATATATAAACTATGCATGGAGCCCTCGTCCCATACTTAGCCAGTTTTTGTATCACGGGTTCTCAGGGTGGGTGGCTGAAAATTGACAATCGAAGAGTTCCCCGATATACAAATTGACCATCGGACTTATGGACTATTTTAATTTGAAGGCCATCATGTCCAAAAAAATCAACATTGATGAAATAGTTTACTTTACATATGTCGTTTTACATACCCTAGTGGACAAAAAAAAACACAAAAAAAATGGTAAGCATTTTTAGGATCATGGGTTCTCGGGGTGGCGGGCTCTAACTTCGGCCACTATTGTTTCGTGTCCTACAAATAGCACAAATAGTTTCGCGATATACAAATAGACAATCAGACTTGCGGATTATTTAATTTTCAAGGGTTCATGTGCAAAAAAAATAGCATTCTCGAATTACTTTTCTTTACGTACGTTCTACATACGTTCGTTGACAAAAACAAAAAAATAGTAGTAACATCTGTTACATAGGGCTCCATCCCCGTTACATTCAGTTTTTCCCAATACACATTAAATGTGCTTTCAAAAGTCAGAACCGACCAAATAGGTTTGAAATGATGGTCTTTGATAACTGGAAAGCTCGAGGACATTTCCCATTAAAATAAATAGACAAGCTAATATTCAACCCTTCCTTGTTTTTGATTTTGAACAGGCAGGGAAAGATGAAGAATCAAACACAATGTAGTTTTGTGGTTATTAGATACTCAATTCGCATTCTCTCTATGGCTTCTGCTAATGAGTTTTCCATGATATATGACCTTCCTTCTAGGTTGTCAGATGTTTTTTCCCTTTTACTTGGATAATAAAAATTTCATTTTATTTGAAGAACATTGAGTACTAAAGTGGCTTACCTATGAAAGTGCCTTTTTTCCTGCATTTTGAATTTGCGATTTTTTTTTTTTTTTTACTTCTAGAGCTTTAGTTTTCTTAAAATCTTTAGCAAAGTTCACTAACGTGTCTCCCACAGAGGGCTTGACGTCATGTCCCTCTTTAATATTGTGCATTTTGAAATGATGGGCTTTAATAAATGAAAATCTCGATGACATTTCCCATTAAAAAGAATAGACATGCGAATATTATGGGATCTGGTAATTTCTTTTTGCCTACATTTTGAATTTATGAAAATTGTTTTTGTTTTTTGTTTTTTGTTTCTGCAGTTTTAGTTTTCTTAAAAGATTCAACATAGTTCACGAACGTGTCTCCTACAGAGGCCTTCACGTCATGTCCCTCTTTAATATTGTGGATTTTGAAATGATGGTATTTAATAACTGGAAAGATCAAGGACATCTGCCATTAAAATGAATAGACAGTCGAATATTATGGGATCTAGTAATTGTTTTTTGCGTGCATTTTGAATTTGCGAAAATACTTTTTATTTTATTTTTTTTGCTTGTGCAATTTTAGTTTTCTTAAAAGATTCAGCATAGTTCATGAACGTTTGACCCACAGAGGCCCTTGATGTCATGTCCCTCTTTAATATTGTGCATATCTTAGATGTCAGATTTGAGAATCTGCTCGGATATGAGAATTTTAAAACGTGCTACTAGTCACTATTCAACATACATATTCAAAAGGATTGGCATTAATAACTGAAAATATCGAGAACATCTGTCATTAAAACTAATCAACACAAAATGTACAGAAAACCATCCATCTCTGCTTTTAAATACTTATTGCCATTTCTCTCTATCATCAAAGAGTTGCGCTTTAGGGTGCCTTTGTTTTAATGTTCCTGGTCATGGATATGTAAGACAACTTAGAGATGTGATTGAGGGGAAGATGAAAGAAGAGAGATTGGTTTTATGTGACGTGAGCTTTGAGTAAAAAAAAAAGTTTGTTATACAAGATAAACTCAGAGAGGACAAAAAAAAAACAAGTATGTTCTGGTTGGTGTTCTCCCTGTGTTTGATGCTTTGGTTGGTTGAAAAGGCTGCCTGTAGATTTGTTTGTTGAACTTCTTTGTTTTCTTGCTGGGAATTGTAATGGATTTTTAGGTCACCTGCAAGATAGTTATTCATTTAAGTATATAGTTTCTTTCAACAACACATATTTTGCCACTGTATCGAATTGTATAGATCACACAAGTATTTGTCTTCCTCGGAGGATGGTAACAGAATCTGTATGGGTGGATAAAATGACATATTATGACTACAAGAGTTTCTATTTCATAGTTTGATGACTTGCATGTGGCTTTGGTAGCCAACTTGACAGAAAGTCATGTTCTTTGTCAAAGTTTGTTCGGTTTTCTCTTGATGTAGTTGCAGAGTCCACATATTTGGCGTCACCTCCGAACATTCTAGACCTTTATGTGGGCCACCATACCTCCCCCGCTATGAGGATATATATATTTTGATGCCATCTACAACATTTGATACACTTGCTAGACCTGTGTTGGTGCATTCTGCAACATTTGATGTACTTGCCACACCTCAGCTACCCGAAGAAATTATGTACCTCAATAGATTTGCATTTTACATCTAGGTTGGACATTTCTTCCAATTTACTGTAATAAATAAAAGAAGTTCCACATACAAATCCTTAGGCAGGCTTTTCAACCAAACAGATGATCGAATACAGGAAGAATATTAGTCACTATTTACTTGAGTTTGTTTCTCCTGCCTTAACTGTTGTGACATAAAACGACTTTGTTCACTTTGAAATCGGCTTGAATCACATTTCTAAGTTGTCTCGGATGTGAATGCTCAAGAACATTGCAAAGAAAACACCTTAAACCCCAACTTTTCGATGGCAGAAGAAAATTGATACTTGAAAAAGAATGGAATGTTGAATAAGCAACAATTGCAAGAAGGTCATATCTAGAAGAAACGAGGTATTCAAAAAACTGGGATAGATGTACTTCGCAGCACCGATTAAGTACAAAACCCAAAATTGATATTCAACTCATTTTTTACGAATAAAGAGTTTGAACGTCAGGAAAAGTGTGAAGAAGCTTCATCAATGTACATATTTTTAATTGGTCGATGGCAGGCGAAATCACAATCGTTGTTGCAAATTTAACCTCAGTTGTATTTTGTAACACATCTTATTTGAATATAGAATAATTTCAGTTTATTTCTTAATAGTATTTTCCAATTTCTGGTATTTGTTTTAATTGTATTTTGTACCTTCTTCCCCTGTGTAATTAAACATGAAGGATAAGATTTTTTTTCTGTTGCTCACTACTTCAATTTAAATAAAACCTGGTATTTTCTTTCTTTACATTTTACATGTAAAAATATTTTTTCATAGGCCATACTTATGTGGCGTCAACTTTGTATTTAGAGAAAGAAATTGGAAGACCTGTTCTGATCCCATTCTTCGGGTTCCGTAAATAGAATGAATTCATCAGTTTATCTTTAGAATTGAAAGATAAAGTTTATATTTTAACAATTTTTCCTAATTAACATTGAAACAACAATTTCAAATTTTTAGTTTAATTTTATTGAAAGATAAAGTTTATATTTTAACATTTTTTCTTTAACATCACCTTAGTTAACATTTAAAGGACAGTTTCAATTTTTTTACTTTAGTTTTGTTGAAAAGATAAAGTTGAAAAGATAAAGTTTGCTTTTGATCCCATCATGAATTTTCAAATTTTTACAAGCTAAATTGTTTTAAAATGATCCAGAATTTTTAATAACAATTTTATGGTTAAAATTCTCATTATAATAGAATAAAACATTTGATCATTAATTTTCAAATTTTTACAAGTTAAATTGTTTTAAAATGATCCAATTTTTTTAATAACAATTTTATGGTTAAATTCTAATTATAATTTGAATAAAAAAAATTGATGAGAGAAAATTACTTGTATCTCATTCATAATTAGTTTAGGAACTAACTTTGAAAGTTTTGCTTATGAATTAAAGAAGCCTTCATTCATTTATTCCCTATCCATCAAAGTGCAGGCTTTAGAGAGTGGGAATGAGAGAATGAGTTCATTTCATTTGAACCAAAGTTTACTATCATTTTTTGGTCCATTATTTGAATTTGGTTATACATTTATTGGTAAAATCACATTTTTTGATTAACCAAAATATTATTTTGAATGCATTAATGAATTTAGTCTCTGGAAAACCCGAAGGCTATATAAATTTAACAACTGAAATTTAAAAATCTCGCAATTTTTAATTGAATTTCGAATAAAATTAATCTAAAAAAAACCTGAATTTCAAACAAAATTAATATAAAAAAACTAAACCTAAAACGTTAAACTACGTCCATTCCAACGGTTTACTTCCCCTCCCTTGAATGTCTTTTGAAAAGGTCCCGAGGCGAACATCGTGATTGCACTGCTGTCATTCGTGTGGGGTTTTTCCACGAATTTATTCGAAACGTTTCGCTGGTTCGTGGAACTTATATCGATTTGAAGGGTGGTTTGCTATTTCGAATTTGGTCAGTGGAACTTGTATCGATTTGAATAGTTGTTATTCTGATGTCGCGTAACCCTTGTTCATTCGAAATTAGGGGAAAAAAATCGAACCTTCTAGGGGAGTAATGGTAGAATCTAGCTGTTGTGCCCTCTGCGGGTGTCTGTTGTCCATATCATGTTGTCGAGAGATAAATGCTTGCTTCGAAAGCATGCTCATCCAGTATCTCTATGTAGAGAGATATACTTAATAAAGAATATATACTAAATAATGTGGATAAAGAGATTTATTCCCTCATTCCATTTGATTTGAAATCTTTTATCCCCTCATTCCATTTGATTTGAACGATATCAGAGGAAGGTTTATATATTTATCCACCCCATCTGGGGTGGGTTCATCCTCCGTTCATCGATTTATAAACCATATATCCTGTTCTTGAATTCTCTCGTAGCAAGCCACCTTGTTTGTTTGATTACTTGCTTGTAGTGCGCAAGTGAAGGGGAGTGTTTGGACGAAGAGGCAACGTAAAAGTACAGAGTGTTGCTCAGCCAAGGATGATTTGCCGACTTACTTGTTGCAGTTAGATAGGTTGTAGAATGGCAACAAATTGAATGCTACCTGCCATTCTATTGAACAAGTTTGTAGGCAAATCATCCTGGCGGTGCAACCCGCTGTGCTTCTCAGGCGATCCGGAAAGGATAGCTATGGGCATGACCAGGATCAAGAAGAAGCTGCGAATGAAATGTAATGTAAGTAGCAGATTTTAATATTCTTCTATCGATGAATTGTGCATAGCAAAATCTTTTATTTTCGTTACTCAACTCCCTGCACTGACCCCGTGGTTTCCCGGGCAAATGTTAAATTGGTCTTCTATTTTTGCCGAAGCTAATCAAAATTCGGTGGGATTCCATGAAGCATGCGCTATTTTGATTACTGTATTTTTCTCATCAGCAATGTACCAAGGTGGGATTCGTTTGCTTTTTCTTTATTAGCCAAGGTGGTAGTTCAATTAGCCATCTTTATTGAATGTTACACTAGAATAGGTCCATATCTTCGAAAATCACTTGTAAATTGTAACAACAATAACCCCAAAAAAATTGGTATATCGGAGAGATATAAAGCACAACTAGATGACCTTCGAATGTAATATGACACACAGAGAAAGAGATGAACTTTTATATTCATGCAATTGATCTGATATTATTTTTCTTATTGTACCCAAATATAAATATTTGGGTGTTATACATGTTAAATTAATATGAATGTGCCACCTAATAATAATAAGAGATTTCATTATTGTATTTTGAGAAAAATGTATGTAGAATTTGTTTTAGGGAAATTTATCAATTAGTCATCTAGGGAGTTGGTTTAGAGATACCACAAAATTGACCCAATATAAGACACTAAGATGCAAACCATACCATCCACTCTAAAGGCATTTAGCTGGGAAGAATTCTGGTATACATAGCAATTGCTTCAACAAACATCTATGAAGGTTCATCATGCCAGATTAACTAATTTTGTTCAAAATACTTTTTTTCCATATGGTATGTATGTGTACTACTAATATTTGTATTTATTAGTATTTTCATATGGTATGTATGTGTACTACTAATATTTGTATTTATTAGTATTTTTAATTTCTAGTTGTTAACTTGTCAAAATATTGATGTATTAATTTAATTGAATTCTTAAATAAAATTTGTTTATTCTCAATACATAATTATAATAGCAAATTTTAATATTTTTTTTGAAAATGATTCATAGAATGGTGGACAAATGGACCACTGCCACAAAGCAGTACCAATCCAAGGGTGGTCACAACCATCATATAAACAAATCAAGGGTAATGTATAACCTATGCATAGTTGTTGATTGAATTCATTCATTCTAGATGCATTTTTTAATTATGTAATTATGTGTGTTTCCATCACTCAAGAAGAGTGACCAATTTCCTTCTCCACTTCCCATATTAATAGACTTTATTCTCACATATCCTAGTGATATGACTATGCCAAATCTCATAGCGTTGGTTGAAGTAGCCATTGTTGATGCATGTTTGATGGAAACAATTCATATAGAGGTAATGGTATAGTAAATCATATAATATAATGTTTTATATTATTGTTTTAGAATGACATGTAACATATTTTCTTAGATTTAATTTCTAGTTGAATCATCCAAAAATTTTAACACTCATATCCATGTTCATCTTAATTGGCAGATCCTTTTTCCTGTTAACAATTCATGATTTGTCTATCCATGCCAATATTGGTCATTTAGTCCCTATTAACATTCCCTACTCATAAGATCAATTCCCCTGCATTAGGATTATTGTGTAAATGAACACGACTATATTGAGTTAGTCACTCCAATTCCTATTTGAATATCCATGTGGATTCCTTTAAATATATACCTTCCCAATGAACAAAATGTTCTTTTGTCTTTCGACTTCTTGTCATTTTTGCAAAATATCTACAATTTCATCATCTTCCTACTTACGAATCCATTTTTTCCAATAATGACATAATAATCATAATAATTTTCTATATCTTCATAAAAATCATACATGTTTGCAACATTTAATGTTGGTGAAATATCTAAAATCATAGCAATCCGAACACATGCATGGTCCTATTTTCTTCATTTTTATCTTATTATAAGTGCCTCTTGGGAACCATAATCTCCTCAAATGTGTCAATGCAAGACCTCCTCCTTCAAATATTTTCACTTACATTTTCATATCAACTATATACTAATAACTTTGACTACTCTTCTATAACCGCCACTGCACCTAATCATGCATTTCCTTCATCTTCTTGGTAAATGACTCAACATCCATACAATTCTTACTTGTTTCAAGAAAACATGTCAAATCGATAACTTCCCTGGGTCATATCCCATTCATAATATTGAAAGGGATACTTCTTGTAGACTTATTAATTGAATTATTGTATGCAAATTAAAGAAACATTAAATTATATTGTCTTGGTTTCTCCTCATCAAATCACCTTAGAAGATTTCATAAGATTATTTTTTCTACTTCTATCCATCCATCATTATATGCATGATATGATGAAAAAAACTACAATTTTGTATTGAGACTCTCCCATAAATATCTCCATAAGTTACCAATAAACTTACCATTTTCATATGAGGTTAAGCTTCTTGAAAACCATGTAAGTGAACCATTACCTTGAAAAGTAAAGAAATTATGTTCATGACATCATTAGTATTCTCACAAGGAATTCAATTATCCATTTTTTTAAATCTATCGACAACAAAAAAAAACAAAGTCATTATCTTGTTGGCTTCTAGGTAATACCAACACAAAATACATACTATTATCCCCCCAAAGTGTTTTTGGTGCTGGAAAAGATGTATATAGTCTAGTGTTCTAACTTTTGGGTGTCCGCGAGAATAAAGTTGACAAAAAAGTGGTAATGGGGTGAGCACAAAAGTGCTCACGCTGGAAACCGTGCACATGATTGGGATAGATAAAAAGAAAGTTTGAGACTTAAAAATTACAAAACAACAATGATGACGTTATTCATTGATCCTAGAACCAATGTATAGTCACCACTCACAAAGAGACACATGTGTGCGGACCAGTGCACCCACCAACCATTTATAGAGAATTTCATGGATAGGTGGTTTTTAGTTTTTGACATTCCTCCTTAGAATAATAGGGGTGCCCCTCTCTATTTACTTATAAAATAATGGGAAAATATTATATTAGGACTCCATGTTAACTACTTTGACATTGGTGAATTATAGGGGGTCGGTCGTGGGTCTACACAACATATATAACATTCAATGCATGACCCGGTGCTAGGTCATTCTCCTCATAGGTGAAGACCTAACCCCCCTTCTCAACATCCTCCCATCGTATAAATAATCATCCATAAATTGACATGCATATCCACCTTGACTCACAGCTTGCTGCAACAATGAATTTTTCTAGCATTATCTCAGTAAGAGCTACCTATAGGTGATCTTGGGAGGGGTTGTTCATTCAGGACCTATAGTATATTTCATCTAGGAGAGGGCACATGGACATACTAGGAATTCCTATGACCCTCCCAAACGCTCGAGCTATGGCAAGGCTTGCTATGGGCCAACATAGGACACTAGACATGACAATTTCGTGGGGAAGGTTAGTATCTTGACCATATCTATGTTCCTAATTNATATATATATGGCAAAAAACGGCCACTAGACATGAGAGTTTCAAGTGGGAGGCTAGTATATTGACCATCTATATGTTCCTAATTGAACATGTGTGTGTGTGTGTGTGTGTGTGTGTGTGTGTGTGTGTTGAATTATGAACATAGAGATAGTAAGGATACTAGCCTCCCCCATGAAACTCTCATGTCTAGTGGCCTTTGTTGGCCCATAGAAAGTCTTGTCACAACTCGAGCATTTGTGAGGGCCACATGATTGATATATATATATATAGTATGTTTCTAGTTTCTATGCTTGGATAACAGACCCTTGATGTTGGTAGATGCATTAGTCCTAGTTTCCACTAGTGATCTAGTAGTATAAGAAGCCTTCTCGTTCATTGTATTACATACATAGGTCTATGTTACCTTTGGTGAATTCACCATATTTATTAATTTATTCTTTGGAAACTTCAACAACCATTCCATTCAGCACCACTACCGACATTCCCCCATCACTTTTCCTCGAATATAGGAAATGTCCATTCCCTGACCACCTTGCCCCCTGTTGGGATACTAATTTCCACCTAGAGGGTTTTACTATCGCTCGTAGAACCTGTGGGGTTCCAATTCTACCAACCCCCCCAACACACATTTTTTTTCCTATCCATATATAGTTGTTGCAACCATACACCATGATTAATCATCCTTGTTGAAGCCAAGACCATTTCATCCATTGAGGATGCATTATTACACTCCCACACACCCCCCCATCCATCATATGATGTAGATAACATATTCCATACCAAAATATATGTTACATCAGTGCCTCTTGTAAAACCTAATGCTCCACCTACTAGTTACTCTTTGTCATTGCATGAGTTATTCATGGTCGTATTATTCATTGATGATTTTTTTATGCTTTATGAATGCAATTTATTTTATGAATTTATGTTTAAATGTCATGCTTTGATTCTTATAACTACTGCAGGGTGGGATATATGAGAGATTAGGGTTGTAGAAGATGAAAACAACCTCGTGATTTTCAGTATCATTTATAATGACTTCTCTTTGCTTTAATTATACAATATCATTTTATCATTGTGTTAATCTATTGTGGAAAAAATTATAAGAATATTGTTTGTATTTCCAATCTTCAAAGAGATGAATGACACCCAAGTGAAAAATGACTCGAGGTCCATCTTTAAATAAGAGGATAAATATTGAATTCTAAGATGCACCTAATAGTTGCAATGGTGGCAATGGTCAATAAGTGACAAATGCATGTCATTTTCTATCTAGGAAACCATATGTTATTATTCCATGTTTGAGAAACTAATTCCATTTTGTATATTGGGAAAAATGTGTGGTTTTGTAAAAAATGTACAATTTAAATTATTTTGAATACACAGACACACACTTTGTGGAACATGTTCTATGAATTAGAATGTTTGTGTATTTGATGTTGATGAATGATCATGATGATTAATATTCTAATGATGATGAATATATTAAAAATTATGTTCTCCATCGGGACAATGAAAACTAATGAACTAAAGATCTAAAAAAAATCTAAAAAGAGTAATTATGTAGACTAGGTATAAATAAAAGTCATAGTAGTCAATTACGGAAATATAATATGCATAAAGAGGAGAGTTTCATTAATCATAGGTCAATTCCTATCCTTTGGTTATGATATTAGAATCATCCTGGATGGTCTCACATATATCCTTTTGTTTCTTGGGATTCACATGAAACATGTATTTAGATATAACCAAATAAATGTTATGAAACTTGTAAAACTAAGGCACATTTGGAAGTTTTGGAAAATATTAGCTTCTGTGCGACTCCAAATATTCTTCAATAACACAATAATATTTGTGCCAAGAGTCAGTAGCATCGAAACCCTAAAAGTGCGACAAGTGGGTTACAAACTGCATAGTATGGAATTCCTTTCACATAGTAAATAAAACACTAAACCAAAAATCATTCTAGAATCATTACTACAAATGCACAACCTCCATATCCACTTTCGTAACACACATTTGGATATATGTTACTTTATACCCTATGAACTTTGGTCTATGTCACAACAGAGCACAATATTATCTACAAGATTGAACCTACCCTCCAACATACATATCCACAAATAAATGATTACCAGAGCACAATATTATCTACAAGATTGAACCTACCCTCCAACATACATATCCACAAATAAATGATTACCTAGAAGAGAGAAGGAAGAATATGGTACCTTGTATCCAAGCTTTTCATGAAGATCTTCGATCGTGACCTTTTAATTTCTCCAGACCTTTGCCTCTACCAGTCTACAAAAGAAACCGAGTAGATGTTGCAGCAAGATAGTTATCAAATTAAATTATAAATGCAACATGTGAATCTAGATATGTTAAAAAAATTCAACATATAATAACTAGTTAAACATAATTGCACATAGATTGGAGGGAAAGATAAGTCTTTTATTAATCAACATGAATTGGTGAGTTACTGCCTAATTCTTATTGATGGCCTTGATACCAACCTCCTAAATTACTCCACTAAACTTTTCAAGCATCAAATTAGCATTGGATTACTTCCTCAATCTAGGAGGGATAGGAACACACCCAACAATCATATAGGAGAGAGGAAGAGATATTGGAAAGTAAATTTCCAGATCAATGGATATTATTTAGAGATTCAGGGAATAAGTAAGCATGCAAATTGACAACATATTCTTCCACAAAGGTTGTCTCTCCTCATAAACACCCCCATAGGTTATTATATACCATAATAAATAGGTTGGCATGGTCATATTCCATTTTGTATGGGAAATTTGGGATTTAGGACCAACAAAACCGATAAACCCCACCCAAAAGTAAGGAATATTTTTATTTTTCAAAAAATTATGGGCGTATGCGATTTGCACACTAGAAAATAGCATATATACGTGAGTTTCAAATGGATGAATAATGTACATAAAAAAATAGTGTTTTTTAAGATGATTCAGATGAAGGAAAGTGGGATTTGGGTTTGCAAGCTGAGGAATGGCCAAGGCCATTTCATGGAGGCAATTTTCTATTGAAATTTGTCCCGTTAAAGATGCCCCCTAATGTGTGAGTTCAAAAGAACAACTGATGGATGAAATACAGTATGACTCTAAGAGGTGAGGATGCATCGAATTAAGTTAAAATGAAAGCACCCTGACAACTTGTAACATCTCGCTCTTGCGCACACCTCATTGGACTTATTCTTTGAGGACACTTGCGTGTGAGTGATCCGATTCATTATATGATTGACTGCGTCACTTATGGATTTTGATGATGTTGTGATCTGACGATATGTATTTTATTATATTTGTCTCGAAAGGTGCTATTGACTAGTTTTTACTATGTGTGCAACACTCTCGACCGATTGAGGATGTCGATGGCATCTATGGACCTCCTTGGACTCGGGATCGAGTCATAGAGTGGATTGTTATGGTTTGAGTGTTTTTGATATTACATATGTGACATATGACTGGTATATTATGATGTTGATTTTGGATCGTTGAATGTTTTGTTGATGGATGCAAGCTGACAATAGCTTGCAAACCATACTCACATTTGGAGTAAAGGGGTCATGCTTGACAACCAAAGATATTGACAGAGAGGTATGGAAGCATCCCTACCACAACCTACTATTACTCTCATCGTTGCTCAAACTGTAGGTTAACAATTACCTAGTTCGAGAGATCCACAAAGTCATGAGGGAAGACTGTGACAGTCGCTCATGATGATTCTAAGAGGCATGAAATAAGGTAGGGTCCTTATTCCTTAGAGGCCCTTATTCTCCCACAAGGTCACCTGACACAGTATTGACTCAAAGGGTTTGACTTCTACCAAAATTAGTCAAAAGACGAGTAGCACCCTTGGAGCACGTAGTGCATCTTGAAGGGTACATCACATAAATGAAACATGAATGTAGGCGAGTTGCACCCTTGGAGCATGTAGTGCGTCTTGAAGAGCACGTCGTGGTTTTAACACTCGTGAGTCAATGAACCTAGGTACCTAGAAAAAAATATCTCATTTTGACTTGGTGAGCCTTAAAATAAATGTTGCATGAGTAAAGTTTAAAAATCAAAAAATTTCCCATAAATGATTTTGTTGAGCCTAGTTGAATTTAAATCCTAGCTCTAAGTAGGACATGAGAAATAAAAATTAATTACGAAAGTAAGAAAGGGGGATGAAGAACATGGGGTAAAAATTTAATTTAAAAATTAATGGAGGATTAAATTATTTAAAAAATTAATTGTTGTTTATGAGAAATTCCTAACTTAGACAAAACGGGGAAACTTAATTACAAAAGGAATGTGGAACATAGGAGGGAATATAGTCTAGAAAACTTTCCATTTTCGAACTCAACTAAGCTTTAAGAAAGGTGTTAGTTATTAACAAAATGTGAGGGAATAAATGGACATGGATGAACGTTTTTAAGAACGCTTTTAGGTGGGTGAGGGAATTTGGAATTTGGACATTATTAATTAAATAAATTTCAGGTGCAACTAAGGGATTGAGTGACAAGTGTACGGGGGAGAATTTTCCTAATAATAAGTTAGTAAAAATAATTTAATGTGCATTTGGAAACAATCCATTAAGAAAAATCTATAAAAGAAATGGCGGAGGAGGGGAATGGATCTTATCTGGTATGCGTAAGGTTATGCTGCCAGATTTTACTCTTGACTGATTTTCCTTGTGGGAGTGGGATACCCATCTCGGATAGAGAGTGGTAGCTCGACCTTATGAGGTGAGTTGAGAGCTAGCTTTCTCTTGCTTGTGTGTGTGGCCCCTTTGCAACTCGGGGGTTTTAGGGGGAAGAAGAGTACCCCTAGCGTTGGTTGGTAGGTACCGGCAAGGTCCGAGCGGGTGGAAAGCAGGAGCTGGATGGAGCGCAATTGCGGGACATCAACGTCAAAACCTTCGCCTTCTCTTAAGGTACACGTGTATAAATTTTGCAATTGTAAATAGTTTAATTTTGTATGTGGATTTATATTTAGATGGATTGTGGTAATGGTTTTCTGGATCTATGGGTCGAATTTTATGGGTTCCGCGTTCCTTTATTTTGCTGCCTACCCTTGCCCAGTTAGATTGAGTCCACCTTCGAAATCTCCTAAAAAACCCATTGATTTTACTCGGTGCCTTGATTTTACACTACATATAATTGTCTCTTCCTATTGGTTTTATTATCTCTCTGTTGGATGGTTAAATCTGTTCATAACCAGTTTTGTTATTTCCCCTGCGCCTCTGAAGGGTTCCTCTTGTGATTATTTTCGACTCGTGCTTCATTTCCAACCAGGTGTTTTGCTTGGTCGCACAGAATTTGCGTAGCCCTGTGTTTCCCATTTTTTGGGTTTTTGCTCAGCTCCTATGATGCGGTGAAGTCCTCCATTGTTCTTACTATAATACCACTCGTTTATGTAACAAAATATTCATGTAATGTCAATGATGGAGTCGGTCCCACAATATCACTCCAAGCTATTTTTCGAAGTGATTTTTCACAAATGCTTACAATCCTTTTAATGTAAGTTGGAATTAGTATTTAATCTTCGCAATACATTCTTTGGGTTGCAGCTGAAGAAAAAAAAATTTACCATCGGTTTACATTTAGATGAAAACTTTTTCTTTCCAATCTTCCACATAGTTTTTCTGATTAGCTGTGTGTATAATTTAGTTCAATATACAAATAATGTATCAAAAACAATTAAGCGACTATTAATCCTCCTAATAACACCGACGATGAGAGAAGTTGAAGTTTCACAAACATCAAGACATCCTCTTCATTATGCAAGAAAGGAGACGATTTTCCCAATAGAAATATCGGATATAGCCCCTCCACATGATCCATGTTCATTCTCATTTGCAAATCCTTCACGCTTTAGCACCACTTACACTGTCAACGAGAACACAGACACATCTGGGAGTATTGAGTTTTGGATACTACAACACCGCCGCGTCATTCTACCTATGTATCATGTTGTTTGCAGAGATGACTTGTGCACAGTCATCGGTCCCACTACACAGTGTAGTCATAGCTACTAAGTCTCACTTCTGGTCTGAGTGCCCATTTCTCGGAGTTCTCGAGGGTTGTCTCGAGGTACCCTCTTCCACGCCTCACCAGAACTCTGATTCTGATTCCCTTACTTTGGTTTGGTTCCCTTTACACAACGAAAAGGGTTAACGCTTGTGATTTTCTATCATACACCGGTTTAAGCTCTTCCGCTTGTTTTTAAAACTGCTAGCGTTTTCGTGGCCTCCTTTATCGTTTTGGCGCTCGGGCTTGTGTTGCGCCCAGAACCCCTCTTCTCTGCGCAATCTCCCTTGATCACGTTTTTACATTCATACTTTCCCTTTTGTTCCCAGGACAAAACTTCCCTGGAGCGTAATTCGCCACCTCAACCCTTTCCTTCATGTGTTCCTTAACCTTAGAAACCAGAGTATATGCATGCCATATTTCTCTGCGTTTCGATCGCTTGCCCTGCTACGCGTGTTAGTTTTCTCTCAGCGATTTTGGTGGCAGAGCGAATCGTTGATTTCCTTATCTCAAGTTTTAATACAGTGGATGTGTTTCCAGCTATAATTAATTCTGGATGCAACTATAGAAATAGATTTAAATGTCTCAGAATATTTTTAGTTAAAATGTTAACTCAGAATATCGTGCTGTTGGATTTACTGTACAGTTAAAATTTATTTAGTTTAATTCCTTTAAAACAAAACTTATATATTACATTTAAAAATTTATAATTCTGCTTACAGTTATACAGAAAAATATCATGTGGTTACCTTTCGATTCAGTTCCAATATAACTGAGATCGCACTTCAATCCACCAGGTTAATTCATATTTAGTTTAAATTCAGTTATTGGAAGGATGCTAGATTGGGCATAGTCTCCCTGGCACACGGAAGAGAATGATTTAGCATTCAATCAATAGATTATTCTATATTCGTTTAGTTAATAATGCCTGAATTAGTTTTTTTTCTAAATTGTTTTTATATAGTTGTCAAATTGGCAATCCCCTTCTTATTTTTATTTTTAATAAGATTCGTCAATAAGTTTTTCACCTCTTGGCTTGCCTCCTTTAAATGCTTTAATTTTATCTTGATATTTCAATAGGATGATAAAATTATGAATGATTTTTGGATTGCATAAGGATGGAATGAGGATACTAATCAATCAGATTCCTCTTATGCTCTTTATTGTAGTTTTCTCAATACCTTGCATCAAAATTTAAGTGAGTTTTTGGGTTTCCTTGTGATGGAAAAATGTTATGTGTGGAATGACAATTATGATCAAAATAATTTGTATAAATTGATTCCAATCTCATTTTAATTGTGTATTCTTACATCTTGTTTAAAACAATGATTGATGATGTCTGTATGCTCGTTTTTATTGTCTATGATTTTACGACTTATATTTGGGAACATTGAAGTGGTTCTCTATTTTGATTGATGGTATTTCTAGATGAAGAACCTTGCCACAGGTGAAATTTCTCTATCAGGAAGTTTTGAGGGACCACCTTCTTCTTCTTTGTCAGTAACTAGAAAATTCTTATTAGTCCTATTTATTCTCCTCTTCTTTCTTGAATATGCTTGCACATTCTTCTCAACATGGATAGGTGTTTGTCTTTTGGACTGTGGTGCAGGAGCAATATTTAATTGAAAGTATGATATATCTCGGAAAGTTTCCCAATCATTGTTAGTCTTCTTCAACTCCTCCATCACTAACATCTTGATCAAACAAGAGTGAAAAACATTGGTGTCCACCTACTTGGAATTTTCCTGGACTCTATCTGACATCTTGCCAATACTCCTGAAAAGGTAAAATGGAAGGTTGATGGATTATTTCCTAGTGAAGTGTATAAATACTCTCGTATGGTATTGGTGTACCATATTGAACCTCCCTTCACATGTAAAGTACATTTGGATGACCCTCAACATCTTGTCAAAATGTTCCAGTATGTGGCTTATGGGCACTCCTTTGGACAGGTTATCTCCTTGATTCCCATGTTTAAATAATTCCCTGGAAAAAGAAGAGTTCAGAGTCATGGATTTAAACCACTTCTCCCCACGATCAGGTATCTCTATAACTACATAAATAGAATGATCAGATACTTCAAACTCCATCATACCCACCTTAGTCTATTTTCCACTCAAATTAAGTGCAAATTGCTTGGCCACTTTAGCATGCCCTCTTTGCATTTTCCAACAAAATTTAAGGCAACCCACCCTCTGAAAGTATTCCTTGAAAAAATGTTCAGAGTTGATGAGTTGCATATGATATGGTTCAGTTCTCACAATCTACCCCCCTTGTGGATTTTCTTTCTTTGTTGAATGTCCATGATTTATGTCTTAAAAACCCTCATGTAGCCTCTTATGAAAATGCTATGTGAAATATATAGTAAAACATGGGTTTTTAGGGTTTGATTGAAGAGTTGATATACTCAAAGTTCACCTATATCAAAACTTATACAAAACAATGGTATGAAGTGGGTAAAATTGCAAGTAGGAGTGATAAAGGGACAACAATTCATTCTGAGTGAAAATGCAGACAAGAAAAAGAGACAACTCTGTCAAATTAGAGGGTTTCCAATGCCAACACTAGTTCGCAACACACAATTGGTGGTGTAATTGAAAGAGAATTTATGAAGGACTAACAATATTTTTCATGTCTGAGAGGGAAACTATATCAATTGGTTAAAACTTGGGCCTTAGATAGATTTAAAATTTGACAAGGATTTGGTCAATGAAAATATCGAGGATTCTCAGTGCGAGTCTGCAACGTACAATTGGTGTTGCAAGGTTATAATAGACAGTTCGTAACACAGACTTATCAATGGGAAATATAAATTCTTTTCAAAAAGAAGTTGTAGGATGATCTTGAGATAAAAATATTGATCAATGATTAGGGTTTATAAAACCATATAGTGGGTTTTAATGGTGCAGAGGGTTAGCATCACATGCACATTTAACAGTTTGCAGCGCCAAGCACCAGTTCACAGTGTGAACAATACAGAACATATTTACATCCTCAATCAACCATTTATCAGCATGCAATTATCAAAGGGGTACGTGGTATGTCTTAATTAGGTCAGTGTTTTTTGAACTCGAGTTGGTCTTTAAATGAAAGCATCCAATTCTCCTCAACCTACTATAGTGATTTCACAGTGTAGTCTACAACGCCAGTTTTCAAACTCCAATAGCACGCTTCATGGGAACTATTAAAATGGTTTCTTGACATAATATCGAAAATCATAATGAGTTTAATGCACTGAAGATGATGAGATCTCCCCTTACACGTTTCAAAGAAAAATTATGAGAAATTAGTGCACGAGGTACTTGTTGGTGCACTATGAACTTTTATGTGAGTTGGAAACAAGAAAAAATGATATCCAACTTGACACGTAAATGGTTGGAAAATGACCTAATGATATTTTGTATATAGACCCTTGAGATGTGACATATGATGATGATGATTTTAGGACTAGGGTTGAGACCCATTTGACCCTTATTTCCTTCATGATGATAAATGATAGAATGACACCAAAGTCACTAAGCCAAGACTAAAAACAAGGTTAAACTTATGTAAAACTCAAAATTTGAGTTATGACATGTGATATAACCCAAACCCTAATACTTAAAGTCCATATGACTCAAAAAAGGACAAATCTAAGATGTTTTGACCCATACCATATTATGTGATAACATTTGGATCCATAATGTATGGAATCCTCCCTGTGACATGCCAAGAACATGCAGTTCCAGTGCCTTATCCATTGGGAAAGGAGTCATTATTGAAAGAAAAAAAAAAAACTAAAAACTAGTATTTACAATCAAATGAAGCCACTCATGAATTTTAGAAAAAGTATCTCTTTAATAAATTCCCATTGACTCGACCACTAGGAATTTCAACATTTTCCAAATTGTACAACATGAAAGTGTTATTTTGTAAAACTTTAGAAATTTTATAAGGACCCACCCAAAGGGATTTGAATTTACCATGTTTTACCTTGTCTTTCACTTGAGCATCCCACTTGAGTACCAGGTCTCTAAGCGGAAAATCCTCCTTCTTCACTTTCTTGTAAAAAACTTCTTTGATTTTTTCTTGATGACTATGTGATTTATCAAAACACATCTTCATGATTTGTTGTACTTCCACAAGTTGAGGCACCCTCCTCATCATATCATCTAGTTCCCCTTCTTGATCTTGAAGAAACTTTGCCACATGTAAGGATAATTGAGTAGGGAAAACAACTTCAGTTCCATATACCAATTGAAATGGTGTTGTGCCAATTGACCTTTTGGTGGTTACTCTTTATTTCCATAGGGAAAACTTCAACATTGAATCCCATGACTTCTTGTTATCTTCCAATAGTTTTCATATGATCTTCACTAAGACTTTGTTGGCAGATTTTGCTAAGCCATTACTTTGAGGGTAGTATGGAGTAGAGTGGATAAGCTGAATCCAAAATTCTTCACAAAAATTAACCAAAGGCTCATTTTTAAAGGATTCAACATTATCAGTAACAATTTTATAAGGATAACCAAACCTTGACATAATATCTTCCAAGAAACCAATAACCACTTTCTATGTTTCATTTCTAGTGAGAATGACTTATGTCCACTTGGTGAAGTAATTAGTGTAATAATCCAATGATGTTGGTCACTTGAGGATGGATGAATTTCTCCAATAAATTCTAACCCCCACTGCTGAAAAGGGCCAAATACCACTATGGGTTTCAGAGGGATAGATTTGAGTTTTTATTTTCCAAACAATTTTTTACATTTGTCACAACTTCTCATATTTTCACACACATCACTCAATAATCTAGTCCAAACGTACCAAGCTCTAAGTATCTTATATATTGTAGTCCTCCAAAAGTGACGACCTCCACATAGACTCTCATGAAATTCAATCATAGTTTTTTTTTCCTCTTCTGGATCCAAACATCTTGAAATAATCCCTACAAGATCTTTCCAATATAGAATCTGATCAATAATGTAATACCTGACTGATTTAAGCTTCAAATCCCTTACCTTGGTCTTCTCAAGTCCAGTGGGAGGTTGCAAATTTTTCAATAAATGGATGAGGTCCTTATACCATTTGCATTCTGCCAATTTTGAACTGATATGTAAGATACTGTTAGGAATATTATATTGTTGATTTAAAGAGTTAGTACTCATGAAATTCACTCCCAATGCATTACAATTTGATTCAGCCAAAAATCTAGCTAAACCTTGACCGTTAACTAACTTGGTGGGTTTCACTTCAAGATCAAACTCCAAAATTTTTGAAATCCACTTACTTCTTTTCCCATCTATATTAGGATAAATCAGAATTTATTTCACAGATCTTGAAGTGACATGAGCAATAATTTTTTAGTGAAAAACATATACCCTAAACTCTTTTAGATATTTTACTAAAGAATATGTGTTTTTGCATGATATCATATCCGACTTCAACATATCTCAAGGCCCTACTGAAAAAAGAAATAGGTTTCTCCATTCCATCTCAATTCTTTTGAAGAAGGAAAACAACTAGGGTATCAATTGAGGCAAAGGAAAATATCCAAAATTCCTTTGAGTAGTGAGGATTGATCAAAATAGGAGCATCAACCAGTCCTTGTTTTATTTTCTCAAAAGAATTTCTAGCTTTTGGTGTCCATTTTACTTCATTTCCTTTCCTCAACATCGGTGTGATGAATTTCACTAACTCAACAAAGTTATATATAAATCTCCTCAATAATTTTATCTTACCTAAGAAGGGCTGAGTTTATTTCTTGGACCTTGGGAGAGAAAGATTTTTGATATCCTCTACTCTATTTGGGTCAATTTTTACTCTTTTAGTTGAGACAATTTGTCCTAACAACTTACGTTCCTTCATGGAAAAAAGAGACTTCTTGGGATTAAGGAACAACCCATACTTTTTGCACTTCAGAAACACTTTCTCTAAATGTTTTGAATGCTCTTCATCAGACTTGGAAAACACTGTGATATCATCCAAGTAAATAACCAAAAAATTGTCTTTCTCTCCAATAAATGAAATTTCCATTGCACGTTGAAAAGTTTCCCTTGCATTTATGAGACCGAAGGGAATCTTGGAATACATGAATGTAACTGAAGGAGTAGTAAATTTTGTCTTTTATCCATCCTCTGGTAACAAATAAATCTGATTGTAGCCCAAAAACCCATCAATCATTGAAATCCCTATTGAGCTTGTCACCATTTGCAAGATATGCTCTATTTTTGGTAAGGG
Organism: Picea engelmannii; assembly: GCA_009831015.1. Classification (NCBI taxonomy): domain Eukaryota; kingdom Viridiplantae; phylum Streptophyta; class Pinopsida; order Pinales; family Pinaceae; genus Picea; species Picea engelmannii. Next base: position 412,992 of record ML780330.1, read on the forward strand.
GTAGTTGTATTTTCTGGAACACTTGTTTAAGTTACTAAAATCAACACAAATCTTGATCTCACCATTATTCTTTCTGACAGGGACCAAATTATCTATCCAATCATAATACCTCAAAGGTATAATGATCTAATCATCAAGTAGTTTTTTGACCTCTTTCTCCATAATAGGCAATACCATAGGGTTGATCTGCCTTAGTATCTATCTGAAATGTTTGGTTTCATATTTCAAAGGAATTATATGCTCAATGATGTTATTATCATAATTTTCCAACTCCTCATACTTTCATGCAAAAACATCAATAAACCCTTTCAATGGTTTGATATATTTATCCCTTTGATTTCCTAACAAACTATTCATCTATTTAACATATTTGGGTTCCTCTTCATTTCCAAAATTGCATTCTGTCAGATATTCATGTTCATTAGAACCACTCACTTTCACAGCAACATCATTATTATCAAACAGTCTCTCCAAGGGAACCAATCCTCTAGGAATACAGTTGCTACACAACTGAACAATTTTATGATTTGCAATCTTATTCAGAAATTTATCAACATACAGATTTTTATCAACATCTGAATCTTGATCAATATGAAGAGCATAAAATTAATCTACTCTTTCCAAAAACCTCTTTACTTATTGATCATCTTGAAAAAACTTCCAATTCTTGGCATTATTAGATACAGTGGGTCTATATTTCACCTCAACATCATATAGGATTTGGAGGTAGTGGGATTTTGAAATTACTGGCATAAACAACTAAGCATTCAAACAATGTATTAGCCTCTGTAGGAACAAAAGGTATGTTGAAGGCTAAGAAGAAATTATGAATAAGGTCCTACATCTCATTCCTATAATCTTTGACTCTTGGATTCTTTCCTTGATAGATGTTTCTGATTTGATGCACAATCAACTCTACATCTCCAAAAACTAACAATTCTTCAATTTTCATGTCTTTTGCATCCCTAAGCCCCAAAAATAAGGCTTCGTATTCTGCTATATTTTTTTTTTTCAAATTCTAGTTTAAAGGACAAGGTTATGACCTCCTCATAAGGATAAATGAACACTACTCCAACACCAACACTATCCTTGGAATATGCACCATCAAAATACATTTTCCATGTTTGAGCACCTTGTCTAGTTGTCTCACATGTTGTTGGTGAATGATTTTTTATTTCCAATGGTTACTGGGGAAAATAAGAAACATGTAGAGTGTTATATACTAAATAAGTATCAACAACATAGATGAGATGGTTTTTTGGGTTTCTGTCATCACTTATGATATATGCAACTTGTGCCTCTCTATACAACCTTATATGTTCACCCCAAAAGAATGGTATGGTATCATAAGAAAGATCCATTTGCAATGTCCCTCCCAACCTCTTGATGCATGATATAGATAACAACATCATGAATTTGGGAGGAACATTTTCAACTACAATATCCATAATTATGTTCTTCATATGTAGTTGAAAAAGAGTGACAACTAGATCTTTAATTACTTGAAAACATTTTAATTTTCTTTAGTTAAAAGAATACAAATCATGATATTATTTAGTAATTTCCAAACCTAATTCATCCATGACAACCTTAGGAATTAAGTTGTGGGATGCACCTGAGTCCATAAGAAAATTGTGAAAATTTGTGTCACGCACATTCAAAGAAGTGTAAAAGGGAGGAGAGGAGTCATCTTTATCTTCTACTAGTGGTCCCAATCTAACTTCAGGTTTCACATCCTACAGGTTAACTGAGTCTCTTGAAGAGGAATAATATTCCAGTTGCAACGTCTTTGAAATAGATTTTCTGAAATCTTTATTTTTCATCAACTCTAGGAGTGCAACAAAAATCTTGATTTTCTGGATTTCATTCTCAAGATTTAAACAGGATTGGGATTTTAGAATTTCCTTTGTCTATTGAATAGGATCCTTGATAATGGGTTGATTTTTTTGTTCTGTTGTTCCCTTATTTGGTGCAACCACTGTCTTGGGAGGGGTATATGTTTTTTTAGGCTGAGTATATGTACTTGGTTTCCCCTCCTTAATTTTTGACCTGAAATTATATTTGTTTTGACTTTCATTGACATTTTCTCCTTTACTTAAATCATTCAGTTGATTTCTCATTAAATAGTCTTCATAATCAGACTGGGTTAAATGAGGGGAGGAACTGTATCCCCCAAACAATGACTCTCTTGATCTGCTTCCTCATTATTTCCCTCTTCATCATCAACCAAATTGTTTGTCGAGGATTTTGAACTTTCTGATCTTCTCTATTTCTATGATCTCTTTGCATAATTTGAGATGTAGTATTTGGCCTTATGAAATTATTTGTGTTTCCAAAATATCGAGTGTTTATATTTTTTTTTCTCCCTTCAAGTTTTGATCTTTCCATTTCTGCAAAAAGTGACTTAACCAACTTAGTCAAATCATCAAATTAAGGATTAATTCTTGAGGCATCTAAATATGAGGGTTTATTTTTTATTTTTTATCCTATCTCTATTAGATTTAACCCTCAAGTTATATGTTGCCAATAAGTTTGATTCAACCTCTAGAGAATCATCTTGCATATGGGCCAATGTTGTGGACCTTCTCTCTCTCAAAAAAAGACAAAATTATGGATGAGAGGCATTTGCATAGGTCATTTTAGCAGAAGTTTCGGTGAGTTTAATCTCAGTAGGAATTTTGTTGTACATATTGTTAAATCTCTTTGAAAAATATGACATTGATTCACCTTCTTTCCTTTTAAGAGACCAAAATTTTGTAATGTAATATAAGAAGTCCTTTTTTCACCCCAATGTATTAAAAAGGCATCATCTATGGCCTTAATTCCAGATATTGATCGAAGATCTAAACTTATAAACCACTTTGTATCTTCTCCATATAGAGATTGCACAAAAACCCTCATCGAGACATCTTCATTTTCAGTATTCAAATTATCTACATAACTGTAAAATGTAGCAAGGTGTTCTTATGTAGTTATGTCTTCCTCTCTTGTAAATTTAGGCATGTACTTAAGTTAATCTCCTATTGGAAGAGAATTCATGGGTTGAGGAAGAACTAATGGTGCATACCTAGTAGCCACAATGTCATCCATTCTTTTATGAGGAGGATTAATCCCAGCCATTTGATTTGGAAAAGGAGGAATTTTTCTTTTAGGAGAAGTAGAAGGTGATTTGACATGTAAAGATTCAATATGTATAATAGGTGGTTTTGAAAAACAAGGAGTATAAGGTGGAGAAGATTCAGGTTTAACAAAATGTGGTTGGGACATGAATGAATATAGGGGAATGTTAACAAAAATTGAGCTTCCTTCTTCTTTAGTTATAGGAAATTTAAAAGAATGGGAAGAAGGAGAACCTAAAAGAGGAAAATATTCCAAACTTTCAAGTTTAAACCACTTTACAATTTCAATAGATGCAAGAAAATCAAAATTTTCCAAGCTCTCTTCTTTCAAAGAAGGGGAAAAAGTTGAGTATTCTTCAAGAAAATCTCCTAGTTCTGATTTTTTAGGAGCTTCAGTAATAGGTAAATGAGAAACATGAGAAAAAAAAAACTATATATGGAAAATAGAGTCAGGTAGGTTTCCATAAATACATAAAAATTTAGAAGAGGAGGCTCCTTCCAAATATTTTCCCTTCTTTATGATTTTTTCTGGATTAGGTTTAGGTGTAGCTAGAGGTGACTGTGGGTTAGAACTCATGTTCCTAATCTTGGGAGCCACACATGAAATTTGGAGTCTCCAAGTGGACTATGCAGTATTTATGTTTACTAATTTTTGTATACCAACAAAATCAATAGTGTCTTTGTCGTACAACCCAGGGAAATATCTTCAATCTGTTCCCCAGCAATGATGCCAAAAATGTTAGCACTAGAAGTCACACCTAGACTATCATAGATTTAATCATAATACCCATTAGAATGTTAATATAGTTTTTTTTAAAGTGTGGCAAATGGATGTGAAACTCATTTTGTAATGTCAAGCATAAAACCCTCCATGAAATACACACCAACAAACAAGGATTTGAATGGCTTCAAATCAATGGTTAAAGATATAAATGGAAGATATAATACATAGAAAAAATAGTGAAATATGTATATCAGATCACGTCATGTACTTCTGGAATACATATGGAAGAAAAACTAATTTGAATTAGAACTTCTTAATCCAAAGAGGAAATCACTTTGATAAACTTGCATGGAATACCACAATAAGGCATTTATTGCAAAAAGGAAACAAGCATCATGATGAATCCTTCACCATACATTAATACTAATGTGAGATAGAATAGACATAAAAGTAGGAAAGAAATGCTTTTTCACTATCAAAAGATTCTTAATTCTGGTCCATACATCAGGAAAAACTTCGTTAAAATAATAGACTAAAAATAAGAGCTTTTTGTGCAACCATTCAAACCTAATCTTCATTTCCAATCCATATTAAATAACCAAAACATGAAAATAACCATGTACCATTTTATCCTTAACTTCCTCATAGATTTACATGCCTAAGGAAAGCATGGCAAGAGGTGTACGACAAGAAAATAACAAGTTGTTATTTTGTAGGAAAGCGTTGGCAAAATATTGAACAAGTCTTTAATAATTGGTGATGTTTCTTTACTTCATGCAGCTCCTTGAGGTAGGTGGCCTTATAAAATGAAATTGATCCTTTGAATGCAAGTAAAATATCATATTGACATTTGGAAATCCATATTTCCTTCAAAATATTCATAATCTAAGTTCACAGTGCCAGTCCTGCAAACTATCCTAAAATGCCTAGTTCACAACACCAGTGAGTACAACTGCTGTGAACTTTCCTGTAGCAGCATGCTTTCATACAAAAATATTACGACCCTTTAAAACTTGTAACATAAGTGGGTTATACGTTCCAAAATATGTTTCAACTCCTTACAACCTGAAACAACTTTGGAGAAAATATAAAGATGCTATGTTTAACTCAAAATCCAAAATCACCACTTAATGTTGTAACTGCATAGAAAACAATGACAAAAATGATGTTGATGTGGAAGGTCATATTGTATTCATATTTTGGTTATGGTTCTCCTTCTAGTATTCACCTTAGCCATCATGTCTAAATTTATTTCTACCACTTCTTCTCTAAAAGGATGTAACTCTGCTTTTAATTTTTTGATCTCAACTTGGCATGATATTCTCTACCTATATACATTCTTGAGTTTCATGTGAAAGGGAAAATACCTATAAGCCATGAACCTAGATACATCAATGGTCTCTTCATATATATCTAACACCTCTTAGATCTTAATTCTAGAATCAAAGTATTCCTTTTTCAACTTGTCAATTTCAGATTTTACATCGTTAAGTTGCCTCCCGAGTATTTTGAAAGTAGGGTTACTTTCATGGGGAGGAGTGTTGATATAAATAACCTCCATGGGATTCTTGGGAATATGAAATTTGTCCTTTTGTTGAGATGAAGTCTCTTTTGTACCATCCTTTAAAGGAGCATGCTATTTGGTTGTTGATCTAGTAAAAGGTCTTCTAGATTTGAATTTTCTTGCAACAACTGGTGGGATGGAAATAATTTTATTTCCTTTCAACTTCCCTATTTTCCTTGATGGTATTTCCATAGGCATTGGTTCTAGCACGGGTGAAATTTCTCTATCAGGAAGTTGTGAGGTACCACCTTCTTCTTTATCAATAACTAGAAAATAATTATGACTCCTGGTCATTCTCATCTTCTTTCTTGAATATACCTGCACAGACTGCTCAATAGGGGTAGGAGTTTGTGTTTTGAAATCTGGTGTAGGATCAATATCTAACAGAAAGTATGATGTATCTAGGAAATATTAATAGTCAGTGTTAGTCTTCGTGAACTCATCCAGCAATAACATCTTGATCAAACCAGAGTGAAAAACAATAGTGTCTACTTGCTTGGACTTTGCCTAGAATCTATCTAACATCTTGCCAATCCTCCTATAGAGGTAAAAGGGAAGGTTCATGTATTCTTTCCCAACGAAGTGTAGAAATAATATAATATGGTATTGGTATACCATATTTCACCTACCTTCACATGTAAATTACCTTTGGATGACCCTAAGCATATTTTCAAAATATTCTATAATGTGGCTTCTAGGAACTCCTTCAGACAAGTTATCTCCTTGATACTTAGGTTTAAATAATTCCTTGGAAAAAGAAGAGCTTAGAGTCATGGTTTTAAACCACTTATCACCATGTTCAAGTATATTTGTATCTACAAAAAGGGAATTCTCATAGACTTCAAAATCCACCATACCCACCTTAGTCTTCGTTCCATTGAAATTAAGTGCAAAGTACTTGGCCACTTCAGTATGCACTCTTTGTATTCTATGAAAAAATTTAAGGCAACCCAACCTCTGAAAGGATCCCTTGAAAAACAGTTCACAGTTGATGATTTTCATATCATATGGTTCTGTTCTCACAATCTCTTCCCCCTTGTGGATTTTCTTGCTTTGGTAACTTTCCATGATTTATATCTTAAAAACCTCTTGTAACCTATTCTGACAATGCTATGTGAAATATATTGTAAAACAATGTTTTTTAGGTTTTGATTGCAAATATGATATACTGAGAGTTCACCTGCTTGAAAACTTATACACATTAATGGTATGGAGTGGGGAGAATTACACGTAGGAGTGATAGAGGGACGTCAATTCAATCTGAGTGGAAATGCAAACAAGAAAAAGAGACAAATATGTAAAAACATAGGGTTTGCAGTGCCAACACCAGTTCACAACGTGCAATTGGTGGTGTAATTTAAAAAGGATTTATGAAGGACTAACAATATATTTCATATCTAAGAGGGATCCTATAGAAGCTCATTAAAAATTGGGCCTTAGATAGATTTCAAATTTGACAAAGGTTCGGTCAATCAAAATATAGAGGATTCACAATGGCAGTCTACAACACACAATTGGTGTTGCAATGTTATAAAAAACAATTTGCAGCACAGAATTATTAGTGTGAAATATAACTTGTTTGCAAAAATAAGTTGTAGGATGATCTTGAGATAACAATATTGATCAATGACTAGGGTTTAAAACACTAGATAGTGGGTTTTAATGGAGAATAGGGTTAGAAATGCATGCACATTTAATAGTTTGCAATGCCAAGCACCAGTTCACAACGCCAACAATGCACAACAATTTTTCATCCTCAATCAACCATTTATCAACATGTAATCATGAAAGGGGTATTGATGCAGACCCCCTATCCCTCCTAAGGGCTACGCAACCTCCTGATCAGGATCTTCTAATTTTGGAGCTGAAACGACTCTTTCTGGTTCTGAACTAGAATCTTTCGGACAATTACACAGGTCCCTTACGAATGCTCAGTGGGATTTTTCAGGCGCCAAGCGTGCATCCCCAGAGCGTGTAACCAAGGGATATGACCAAGTGCCAAGCCGAAAAGGCGCTTATTGGGGACCGGGACTTCCCGAGTCAAGTGTCCTGTCTTCTGGTCTCTCAAACCCTCAGTACCCGAAATGCCGAAATGGTCCGGCGCTCCCTCCTTCGGGATTTCACATTTCACAAAATCTGGATGCAAGGGATTTCGTTGATCCTTATAACCTCTGGTCGCTGAAGAGCCAAAATTCCCGACACCTCTTGATTTTGGGATTTCGTGTTTCACGAAATTAGGATACAAAGAGTATCCCTACTCCTTGGAGTCTTCGGTTGTTGAAAATCCGAAATGACCCGACACCTATTCCTTTTCGGGATTTTGTGTTTCGTGAAATCAATATGCAAGGAATGTTCCTGCCCCTTGGAGTTTACGGTCGTCGAAAAGCCAAAATGACCCAGCGACTATTCATTTTCGAGATTTTGCATTTGACGAAATCAAGATGCAAGGGGATGTCTATGCTCCTTAGATTCCCCAGTTGTCGAAAAGCCAAAAATCCAAAATAACCCGATGCCTGATCGATGGCTCACGATAATCCATGTGATCAATGGTCTTGGCCGATTCACAATTTCACGATTCGGGATCCTGAAGGACAAGATCCCCTACTTTTTCAACTCAGGGTCCCCAAAATCCTGAAATGACCATCAAGAAACTCTCACTGCTAACCTCCTCGTAGCTCCACCTGCTCCAACGACCTATGGGGTTTTGGTGTTCCTCCTCGAGGATCCTCCTTCCTTCTTCTTCTTCTCAGGACATTCCCAAGACATGTGCCCTATGTTTCCATAGTTATAGCACCTTAATCCTTCTCTGCCTCTTCCTCTAGAAGAGTTTCTTCCACCATTCTGTGATTGGGTTGTTTTTCAGCCTCGTCCTTAGACTCATGTTCTCTTTCACAATTAAATCCCTTGTTTTTTCTTGGAATTGAGCCTTTATCTCTTCCTCGTTGGTTATGTTTTCTGGCCAGCTTCTCCTCTACGTTTAGCACAAACTGATAAGCATCTTCCACAATCCTCACTGACATCATGCTCAACTCATCCTGGACTTCATATCTTAATCCATTTATGTATCTGGAGACTTTTTCTTCGTCTCTCTCCCTTTGTCCAGTTCCGATGTTCATCCGGTAGAAATCCTCGGTGTACTCCTTGACTGTCATCCCTTTCTATCTCAGGTTATGTAGCTTCCTGAACACATTTATCTGGTAGTCTTTGGGTATGAACTTAGCCTTCAGTTTGGCTACCATCCTATCCCAAATCTTAATCCTTTGTTTGCCTTTACTTCTCCTCTCAGCCTGCAGTTCATCCCACCACAGTGTTGCATTCCCTTTTATCCTGGTGACTGCCTGCTTCACCTTCTTTTCCTCATCGACATCTTCATAGTCGAAGTGTTTGTCCATGGAACTTGTCCAATCCAACAATTTTTCAGCATCTAGATTTCCCGCATACATGGGGGCCTCTATCTTAACTCTGCCTCCCAATCTGGAAACTACTCTCAACAAATGTTCTTCTGCAACATCCTCTCCTGCAGCTTATTCAACCTCAACCTCTTCACTTTTTGCATCACTGACATCCCCAACGCCAGGTTTTCTTCTCTGTGATGCTTCCATTTCTTCCATTCGGGCGTCAAACTCTCACATCTCCCTTTCTACAACACGATTGGCTAAAGGCGGATCTCGTCTTCTTGGTGGCATTGTGTTGACTGTCTGTCACACAGAAAGCACAGCTCTGATTTTTATGTCTCCTTCTTTTTCCTCCTTCACCTGAAATCTACAAATGAAAAATGAGCTCTGATAGCACCTAATGCAGACCCTCTATCCCTCGTAAGGTCTACATGACCTCCCGGTCAGGATCTTCTAATTCTGGAGATGAAATGGCTCTTTCTGGTTCCAAACTGGAATCCTTTGGACAATTACACAGGTCCCTTATGAATGCTCATTTGGATTTTTCGGGCACCAAACGTGCATCCCCACAGTGCGTGACCAAGGGTTGTGACCAAGTGCCAAGCCAAGAAGGCACCTATTGGGGACCGAGACTTCCTGAGTCAAGTGTCTCGTCTTTTGTTCTCTCGAACCCCCGGTAGCCGAAATGTTGAAATGGTCCAGCGCTCATTCTTTTGGGATTTCGTGTTTCGTGAAATCAAGATGCAAGGAGTGTTCCTGCTCCTTGGAGTTTCCAGTCCCTGAAAAGCTGAAACAACCCAGCGCCTATTCCTTTTCAATATTTTGTGTTTTGTGAAATCTGGATGCAAGGGATATCCTTGCTCCTTATAACCTCTGGTTGTCAAAGAGTCGAAATGCCCGGTACCTCTTGATTTCGGGATTTCACGTTTCGCGAAATATGTATACAAAGAGTATCCCTACTCCTTGGAGTCTCCGGTTGCCGAAAAGATGAAATGTCGAAATACCATGCAATCAATGGTCCTGGTCAATTCACAATTTCACGATTTCGCGATTCAGGATACTGAAGGACAAGATCCCTTGCCTTTTCAACTGACGGTCCCCGAAATCCTGAAATGACCATCAAGAAACTCTTGTCGCTAACCTCCTCACAGCTCCACCTAATCCAATGTCCTGTGGTGTTTCGTTGTTCCTCCTTAGGGATTCTCCACCATCCGTTCGGTTCTCCAAATTCTCCTCTTGGATCTATGCAGGGTTAAAGTCTGCGCTACTCCCTTCAATCGGATGGTCTGCAGGGATTTGCACCACGATCCAACACTCGACGATGTTCTTCCTCCTGAGATTTTACTTGATTTCAACTTAGAAGATTTTCTATGTCTATGAAGACTCAGTCTTCACTCCTACCAAGGAATGGGTTCCTGGATCCTGACAACACTTCCAAAGTGTTATCCCTCCTTAACTTTGTCTAGTTCAGACTCCGACTCCCGCACACTCCTTGTGTCTAAGGGAGTTTGACAGCTCATATCCACACTGTTTTCTCTCTGGCTCGATGCACACCTTCCAGAGCTCCTAATGAAGAGAAAACAATTCCACCACATTTCTCTCTGGCTCGATGCACACCTTGAAGAGCTCCTAATGAAGGGAAATGATTGAAACTGGGAAAAACTAATAGTTCCATTCACTTGTTTACAAAACAGAAAATAACAGGAAAATACACATAGCCCAAGCACAACACATTTGGATCAATTTTCCATTATGTTCTATTCAAAAGTACCCAATGGCTACAGATTACATTCAAAATTATAGTAACTCAAAAGATTGATATCTCTTGCTACTCGCAGTTCTCTCTTACAACTAATTTTTCTCTGTATCCCCCGTTCTCCCTAACTGAGTGTGTCCACTTCTACATAACTCAAAGATGTTTCTAGGGTTTCCCTTGGATACTTTCCCACTCTAAGATTCCTCCTACACTATATAAGTTCAGTTGCATTCCAGAGACGAAGTGGAAACTCCTGCTCTGTTTACAATTTCAAAAACTTTCTTCACAGGGTAAAATTCTGCACCCGTTCAAGCATGCCTCAAAATGTGAACTCTGGCACTGAGTGGAGGTGTATCCTGAAATCTGTTGTAGCTACCCACATCAAAGTGCTGGAAGAACTCGCACATGTTAAATGTCCCCGCCTCTATGCGCTTGACACGATTCTCCTACATCAAGTACCTGGTATGTAATAATTAGGTTGTTTCTTTGTGAAATTGAGTTGGTATTTAAATGAAAGCATCCAATTCTCCTCAATCTACTACAACTAGTTCATAGCACAATCTGCATTGCCAGTTTGCAGCGCCAGATTTTAAACTCCAGTAAAATGCTTCGTTAGAACTGTTAGAATGGTTTCTTGACATAATATTGAAAATCATAATAATTTTAATGCACTGAAGACGATGAGATATCCCCTTACAAGTTTCAAAGAGAATTGATGAGAAAATAGTTCACAAGGTAGTTCTTTCTGCATTGAGAACTTTTAGGTGAGTTGGTAGCAAGCAAAACCGAGACCTGACTTGACCCCTAAACGGTTGGAAAATGGCATAATGAGATTTTTTGTACAAACCCTTGAGACGTGACATATTATGATGATGATTTTAAGACGAGGGCTGAGACCCATTTGACCCTTATTTCCTTCATGATGATAAAAGATAGCATGAAACCAAAGGCACTAAGACAATACAAAAAACAAGGTTAACTTTATGGAAAACAAACAATTTGAGTTAGGACATGTGATATAACCCAAAGTCTAATACTTAAAAACCCTATGACTTAAAACAAGAAAAATATAAGTTGTTTTGACCCCTACCATCCTATGTGCTAACACAACCTATTTTATTTATTGAATAGAATTTATTGTTCACCGGATATCTATTGTCTTCTCTGTATCCGTGTGTTAGTGTATTCTGTTTGTTATTGATTTCGTTCCACTCATAAATCTGTATCTGGATTACATATAACAAAGAAGCACAATGATTCAATTATGGTTATGAATGATAAAATTACAAAAGAAGTACACTTTATTCGAGTAAAATCCACTTATAAAGCTATATATATTACTAAACAAAATTATGAAGGAAAATTTCAGGATGCATGGATTGCCTAAAACAATCATTTTTTATAGAGACATAAAGTTTACTTCCAATTTTTGGAAGACTTTGTTTAGAAGAATTGACATGGAACTACATTTTAGCACTTCTTACAATCCTCAAACTGACAGTCAAAATGACTATATTGTTTAGGATACATTGTGAATGTACGTTATGGATTTCCCAACAAAATGAGAAGATTGTATTCACCTGATTGAATTTGCATAGAAAAATGGTTACCAACCATCTTTAAAGATGCTTCCATTGGAAGTATTATATGGTTGTGGGTGTAGGACAACAGTGATTTGGGATAATCCCATTTCCAGGATTATTATAGGGCCCAACATGCTAAAAGAAATGGAAACAATGGTGTAAAAAGTGAAACAAAATTTGAAAACTGCAGAGGATAGGAAGAAAAGTTATGCAGATTCAAAAAGAAAACATAGGGAGTTTAATGTTGGAGACCTTGTTTACATAAAAATAAAACCCATAAAAATTTCACTCAGACTTGGAAAGAGTTTTAAGTTATCACCACGATATTGTGGACATTTTGAAGTATTATCTAGAGTAGGACCAGTAGCCTAGAATCTTGCACTACCAGTCCACATGAAAATGATTAATGTGTTTCATTTTTCGTTATTGAATAAATATGTTTCTGACATAAATCATGTTGTAAATTGGAATGTGATACAGGTGGAACTTGAAGGTGAGTTTCAGGTGGAACCGCTATGTATACTCGACAGGAAGGAAACTTTGTTGTGGAATATAGTCATTGCCCGGGTTAAAGTGTAGTGGAGGCACTTTAGTACTAAGTAGTCTACTTGGTAAATGGAAGAGGATATTAGGAAATCCTAACCATTTATGTTCCAAAGTTCCGATGCTTGATTGGAATACCGATGACGATGTTCAATTCAATGGGGAAAGGATGTAACATACCTCCAATTTAATTATTTAAATAATTTTAGGTGATTGTGAATATTGAGATATGGCATTGGGAAAAAACTATGATTAACATTTTGATCATCATGAATAATTGATGGTGAAAAATATTTATGTGAATATTATTTTAATTTTATTTTATTTTAAAATTACTTGAGATAAATTGATGAGAGAACCCAACTATGATAAGAAAAATTATTTATTCCATGGGAAAAGTAAGAAAAGGATAAAAACCACTAGGGTAAAAGTGAATGTTGTCCATGAGGAAAAGTGTAAACGTACCCCAAATATTTTGGGATGTTAGGAAACAATACAGAAAGAAGTTAGGACAAGACTCCCAAGATTTAGGGAGGAGGCTAACTCTAAAAGAAGAAAAGACCTAGGAATTCTATTATTATTCTTTGCTTGGTAAAACAAGGGGGGAGAAAAAGGTATGGTGTAAACATGATGTTGTTGAGTACTTGTGTAGATTTTATGGTTTGGTGGTTCTGAGAAAGAACGAAGTTCTAGAAATTACTTCGAGAAGGTTCGTGACATTTTCAGTTTCCTATGGAATAAAGTATTTGGCTCTAGGCTGACAAGAGTTAGCAGTCTTTGGATGCTCTTGTCTATGGTTAGGAGGAGCTAGAATCTCTCCTCAATTTTTCTTTTTTACGAGGAAAAAATTGTCTATGGCCAAGGGTAAACCACTACAGACAGGTATGACTGCAGAAATCAACTCAATTCCATTTTATGCTATATAAACTAATGTACAAGATAAGAAAGAGGCCTACCTCAATAAAAAAATTGATGATGTTCCACTGTTGAGTATTTCGACCCAAAGATTTATACCTGTAATAAGTTATTAACAAACAAGAAAATAAAGTATATAAAGATAATTTAAATGGGTTAGCACATCAGATAGTATAATCCATTAATAAAAATTGCAAACATGCACATGGATAGTAATCATATATTTGCACGATACTAATAGGATGAGAAAGGAGTATTTCTATTAATAATTGATCAACAAAAGTCTCAACATTACAGACTTCCGTGTCGGCATGGTTCGAAACCAAGGAACCAAGTTTCTTCCAATTGGGTATCCATAACTTCAATACTCCACCAAAGGCAAGCTCAAAAGAGACAAATAATGAGGTTATCTCAATAATAGGGAAAGATCTTGGTGGTTGAACACTTTGTTCAGACTTGAGGGACAAAGCGATGTAGACTCAATATGAAGTAATTTCTCCAGAGTAACTTTTCTCTCAAAGTTGAATGCTTTCTCCTCTTTTCCATAGCTCAAAATTGTCCTCTTATAGCCTTCACAATGCAACTTAAATACCAAGTCAAAACATTTGCAGTATATGGAAGGCCAAGGATGAGAGATCTCTTGTCATGACATGGAAACCCGAATAAAGTTTTGTATTTTCTGGCACAAATCTCGATGTACGCGGGTTGTAGTGGAGCAGTCTGCGTATACACTTGTTGTATAGATGATAGGGCTTGTATATGTGGAAAAATGTTTATTTTTAGCTCCGGATTTGTCAAAAAGGGATGATAAGTCTGCATAGGGAAATGGAAAAAGGCCCTCTGTGCAAGATAACAATGGTGAGGAAAATCTTGCTATAACAGATGCCCCCTAATGTGTGAGATCAGAGGAGTATCTGCGATGTCCGAAATACATTATAAATAACCCAAGAGTGGAGTGGTAGAGAACCAGCTGGACGAACTTGTTTTCTCATTACATTTTGTACTAACTTTGCATACATGGCTACTAAGAATACAATGCAGATCCATGCGGAAAATATACCAAATAAGTGTCTGTGGCCATGAATAGACAGATACAATTGTGGTTATATGCAAAAAGTTTTCATAGTCACAAACAAGGCTCAATGAAACCAGTCTCAAAATCAATCTGAAGATATTTGTATACCATGGAGAACAATCTGATCTCCCATGATAACTAAAGTCGAACAGGTGTTGGTTTAATGAAAGCGAAGCAACAACTTAGGAAAGTTGTGGCCACATAGTGATGTCTTCAAGTCTTCTACACTATCTGCCAAGGGTGCAAGTATACATCATGTGAATAAAGGAGTTGAGGTCAAACATAATGAGACATCGTTTGATTACCGGTCATTGATGTATATCGTTAACAAACACGAGACAACCTACCAATAATGAAAGTAGGTAGCAAGACATCAAGTACATTCCTACAAGTGTGAATAAAGGAGTCGGTGTTGAACACTTGAGAAATCCATTGATCAAGAGACATTTATGTATTCACATCTGTCAATGGTGAGAGAGCCTGCCACTAATGAATGCAAGAGTCAAGGTAACCATAAAACTCTAGATCCCGTATCTAGAATAGATGAGTTGAAGTCGATCGAAGGAGAGCCGCTGAAAGGAGATAATTAAGGCATCTCTCATCAGTCATTATGAGGAACAAAGCATGATCTTCATGATTTGGTGGAGATCGGATGAAGAACATGTTCAAGAACTAATGACCCTATGCATCATTCATGTGTATCAAATGAAAGTGGTACACGAAAAAGACCCTATGAATAGCAGCCAATGATGAAAACTACTAACAGAGGTGAGGAAACCATCAATAAGGCTAATGGAATCCAAGACATTGGACGAATCCCAAAGTGTGAATAGATTTCTTAACATCGAACACAAGGGAAACCACCCAGTCAATGACCAATGATGAAATGTTGATTGTTGGGTTCAAGGTGACCTACTGATGATGCAAGTAGGGTCAGGGTGTGTGATAAGACCATAGTATCATGTGATTCTGAGACAAATTGAGGGTATGGCTGACAGGCAAAGTTAATATTTCTGAGGAGTGGTCGATGCAGGTTGTGAGACTTCCTTTGAGAAAGAGCATGAGACATGTGGTGGACTCCAGCAACATAGACTCAATGATGTGATTATTAGATGCAGGAGGCATCAATAATATCCTCTATAGGGACTGGAAGAGTAACCAGCCAGTAGAGAAAACTCTGTAACGATGTCAACTTCCTAAGGCCATGCTAAAACCCAAAATTATGATGACACAGGGACTCAATAATTTTGTTCTCGGTTCAAAGGAAACATGATCGCTGCCAATTATAATATAGTACTCCCTTCTCGCCTGTCTTTTTTTGTTTTTCATAACAAATGAATGCTATGATACAAAGGAGGAAATGTGTGTCGCAAGTAAGAAAAAATAGTTCCAGTAGTGGAACGTACCTATGCTTAATGTAAGGAAATGCATGCGGGAGATGGACACTCGGGGTGATGTTTCCTGCAAGGTATAGGGTGTCAAATTGTGAAGGATATAAACAAGGCTCTTCTTGGTTGAGAATGGAAAACTTCTTAGGCATTGGTTTATAACGCAAAGCGAGAACCGGCTAAAGGCTCAATACTGCAAGCGAGGGAATGAGATGCAATCACAATTTGACGTCAAAAAATATCCTTTTTTTATGTCTTGTAGTCTACTTGGTGTGAAAAAGTGGTAAACTTGTGCCAAATAGATATCTTTTCAAATCCAATTTACGAGTGTGAAAAAGACGAGTTCACTCGGAAATATTTTCCATTTTTTATAACAAGTTGGAAAAGATCTTAACTAAGACTTATGACCTTTCAAATTTAGTTTAACGAGTGTGAAAGGGACAAATCACTCGACAATATTTTCAGTTTTTAGATTAGTCAGAAGAGATCTTAACTAAGAATCGTTTTTGGTGTCTTAATCAACATGTAAAGGGGGAGGCCAAGGCTCCCATCTCGGTCTTCTGCAGAAACTCAATATCTCATGGATAGCTAAAAAAAGATTGGGAAAACCCAAAGTTCTCCAAGTCAAGGAGGTTAAAGTGATGATGGAGGATACAGTCTCCATGATGGTTCGAATAATGTCTCTTAATGGAAAATACATAGGTGGGGGTATGGTATGCCCCATTAGGTCATCCCAATTGAAGGGAACTTCGTCAGGACTTGGAGAGAGAGAATTTGGGGGAAGAATAAATCTCTCTTGTTCAAAAGGGGTAGGGTTAGGAATGTTGATGAAATGACTAAGAGGCACATCACTCTGTTAA
The DNA here is from genome assembly GCA_009831015.1 of Picea engelmannii. Taxonomy (NCBI): domain Eukaryota; kingdom Viridiplantae; phylum Streptophyta; class Pinopsida; order Pinales; family Pinaceae; genus Picea; species Picea engelmannii. The sequence continues at coordinate 429,914 of ML780330.1, forward strand.
AGGAGAGTAGGGTTGACCATAGATTTCACTGGCGTGACCACTTCTTCAATTATAGGTTGAAGAGGATGCATAGTAATGGGGGCGGGAGATGCTTCACTTTCGAAAAAGGAGGCGAGGTCAAGAGGGGATTGTGGTGGTGGGACTACCAAGGTGATAAAAGTATAAGTAGTGAGAGGAGAAACCAGGGATGTCTTAGAATTCGAAGGGCTCTTGGGTGAGCCCCATGCTTCTGGTATCTTAGCAGTAATCAGACACAAACGAGTAAGGTGATTTTCTCCACAAGTCTTGCAAAGGAATTTAGGCTTACATATGAGACATATAGGCTTCTCGATGTAATTAGCAGGGGAAGAAAATTCATCTCCTAAATGATGAATAAAGGTTGGATACGTGACACGACTATGATTCAGAGTGAAAAGGATGGTGCCCCCAACATAATTAGCAGAGGTTGGGTGTGAACTGTCGACATAATTTGTAGAAAATATTGACCCATCTCCAACATGACTGGTAGAGGTTGGGGATGGAGCACCAGTGTGACTGACAGTGACTTGGATAGCGATAGATGGTGGTATTTTATTCCAAGGTCTGAGAAAAGATTGATTTTGAAACATTGCGAGCCATGAAGGATCCTGGTGTACTCCTTGTCCCTGCCCAGAAGGGTGGTAGCTTGCACTAAAATATTTTGGAGAAGTTTGGAGGGGCATCATCACTGAGGCCTGCGAAGGGACCAAGGTCGGATAAGAATTATTCAAGTGATGATATATGTTTCCCCCTTGTGAAGGGGTCTCGTAAATAGGGTAGCCCGAACCGTAAAATTGGTTTTCTCCGTATGAAATAACCGGAGGAAACTAAGGGCCAGTCATGGGAAAAATGTTCAAAGGAACTGACATGGTGGGCGAAAAATACGTGGGTGATACATAATAAGTGGGAGAGGATCCTATCTAAGCAATGGTTCCTAGAAGAGCATAGTTAGCATGAGATTCAAAAGGGGGGAGGTTTCAACCTCCCATGGGGACATGACTCATATCAAATGAAGGAGTAGGCATCGGAGCCATGATGCCCCTGGATCCCATGCTAGGATTCATATATGTGGACTAGGGAGAGGATTTCATGGGTGAGTACATATCGATAGAAAAATTACTAGAGACCCAAGGCGCAGACTGAGTGTTGTAGTTATGTGCACCATTGTAAAAAGTGGAAGGATCCATCCCCATGAAATGAGTAGGCATCATGGGGTGGGTAGTAGTAAATGAGGGAGAAAAATAAACTCCACTATCCATGATGACAAAACCTAAAATAGACTCCTGAGGTCAACTAGTAGTCAAAGAGAATACCAAAAAGTCGAATGACCAATATGCATGCAAACGGGCTAAAGTGGCTAAGTAGCCTCCCTTGCTAAAGAAGGTATGCCTCGTCCAAGAGGGACTTTAGAATCCTTGCTAAAGTTTGGAGGTAACAAAATTAGTTATAGAGGCCCTCGTGGGCTTAACAACTAGTCGGTCAGATCCCCTTAGAGAGGTAATCCTCCATAAAGGTTGTGTGTTGTCCGACCTCTATCTGACCCAAGATACAAGCAGAATAACCCTTGCAAGTAACCTATGACATACCTAAGTCAAGCAACTAATAAACCATCATATAACCGATGCACAGGGGAGCAGTCGTAAGTCTCAATCGTCGTATGGGAAGGGTAGAAAATCTTGAAGCATTGAAAGCACCGCCTCTCACAGAGGTATGGGTACTAGAAAGATCCCCAAATACGAATAAATCCACAAAACTATCTCTGACGCTAGGTGAGTATGCAAGGGCTATCCTGTCAACTAACTTTTCGTGACCTCGTGATTAACTCCACTGTGAGCGGAGCCTCCTGATACTACCAATTATACAATGGACTTATCAACTCCCTTTTTTAGACACATATGTTGATTTAATTTCCTTGGAGAAGTTTACTCACAAAATCCTATTCCAGGGCACTAAATCCTAGGCTAGTTTGTGCACCCTAAAAATAAAATCATGACTAATCAATTTTAGTTTAAAGCATAAATTTTATTGGTCGTGATTAATCAAAAGGGTATGGAAGTGAAACTCATGATGTTATGACTCTGCAAAAGATAAATATAAAAATAATGCAAAGTCTACCTTTAACTTTTCAATGAATGATATCCTAATAAAAACAGTGCAATTTTCAATTTCAACTATGTAATTCATAAGTAAAATGCAATATTTTGCTAAATGTACTAGGATAATGATAAAGGTTCAAAGACATAAATGTTAACCAATGAAAAATTCCTATTTTTTTCTTTTGTATTTTCAATATATTAAAGAGAAAATGCATGGACTAAAAAACAACCTGATATATAAATTCTACTGTGTGTAAACGAAATAACTCGAGCAGAATACCAAACAGCCCAAGGTTCAAGGCAAAACCAAAAAATTAAAAACAATGAGAAAGACTACGCCCATAAATTCAACTCCCAACAGGCTTCTTGTCAACTCAGAGAAGCTCAACAGGCAGTACAGAGACCTAAGAAGGCTCAACAAACATCAAAACTCACCCAACAGTGACTAAACCAAGAAAACAAGCAAGGAAAAGAATCTATTACACGATTATTCACAAGGGTTTGGTACACGACTTCTAAACGATTCTTTACAATTGTAAGTTAACCCTCACAAACTACAAAAAATCTTTCCCAACCATAATGGAAGTCACCAAAATATGTATTAACCATAAAAAGCCTTCTAGAGAGAGACGACATGAATAAGTCGGTAGTGACACATAGTTACCTCTTCTCTATTTGAAGGCATGAGTATAGTATGTTATAACCCATATATTGGTTCTGACAATACTAGACCTGAAGTATTCTCTAAACGTCGTGAGGGATCTTTATATCTATAGTGGAAGACACAGTCACTGATTAGAAATGAAAGATTAAATAATAAATTAAGGAGGAACCATTCCAATGAAAACTTGGAAGAAGCATAATGTTCTTACCTCTAGTAGTTGAAGAAGAAAAACCACCGTCAATTAGCTCATCCCAGGGAAGGGGTTTTAATCGATGGAAGGGAGGATAATTCCCCTTGTGGATCAACCCTGGGTTACCCTGCAATCCAAAGATAATACACATATTGTTAATAAACCAAATTCATAACTGGAGTCATATAAAAGGTAAGTATGAATGTTTGATAGGAATGAAAGAATCATTGTTACCTGTGAATCGTCACCATAGAGAAAAATACAAAGTAACTACCGGGTATCTATGCCATAGAGAGGTGTTAAATATGTGCAAAATTGTATATGGTATGCTTCCAGAGGAGAAGATATAAGAGAAATTGTGTTCACCAAGAACCTCAAGGGTTTGATAATAGGACGAGGCCAACAAAGCATTAGTGATACTATTGACTGATTTAAACACCATAGTGCATTGACTTCCATTGATTTTGATCTCCATTGCAGGTGATGTCGACCTTTACCCTAGTGTGATTCCACTTATCGCTAAGAAGATCTAGAACAGAGGTGGAGTAGGCCTCTATATCAGTAATAGTGCCAACGTAGAGGGTAGCATGGTAGGTGAATTATACACTAGCATTTAGAATTGGAATCAATAATTAAAACACATCTCTTAAACTGAACTCTATCAAATATTAAATTTAATACATGCTTAGTTGTAACTACATACACCATTATTTGGGGAGATTGTGAAATCGTAAGGGGTTTTGTGGGTCATATGAATATGGTAGAGGTGGTTAAGGTTAGAAAGATTTGAAAAGGGAAAATTGAATATCCTTAAGAATGAGATTTGTATTTTTATATCCTAATCCAGGTGGATATTGGTGGCCACCCACCTATTCTAACTGACTCAAAACAGTTTGTTGACAATTTATTAATTTTAGCAATTTTTTCGGTCCCAAACTCTCAGGGGATATTTTGAGGGCCTAAACGATGTTTTTTCATGACAGGGAACCTAAATCATAGCCAAAGGATTTGATTGAATCCAAAAAATGGATTACCTCGTTGATATCTTTACAACGAGCTATAGTGCACCCCAAATGGATATTGTATGCCAAAGTTACGCCCCCAAGAAGTTGATACACCAAACTACCCAAAATGGGGTCCACAAAACTGTTGGATTTTCATCTTCCAGGGTTAGGGTTTTCGATTTTATTTATGTTAAACGAAAATTTGAGCCTCATTTAATAGTCCTCTTCTTTTGAATGAGCGTATCCATCACATATCTTCTTAGAGATAAGTTGTGACCATTCTAACGAGTCCTTCACTCTGTAATTTTACAGTTTTGTACATTTTAGTCATTAATAGAAATTGTTTATTATTGTATATTTATGCCTCTTGTTATATACATCTGATATATCTTTGTTATATTATTGGATCTCTTGCAATATCTCGGTATATTTATTTATTATATATCCTCTCTCGTTTCATGCAAAAAATAATCTAGATCATATTGACGCACACGAATGGTAATAAGAAACGATAAGTTAGTGTGAATGACAATCATAATAAACCTTTATAACAATACTTTGTATCCCTATATAAATATTTATGTGTGCAACTTCATTTTTGAAAACTATAAGCCAGGAAGAGTCATGACACACGCTAGATGGAATTTATTGAAGAGTGTGGTACCCTTTGTAGTGCCCTTGACATTGTGTTAATATTGAATAAGAGTAAGTTCCTTAACATAGGACATAAACATACCAATTAGACAGATTATCAAGATAAGTGATATTTATGTATATTATAACAAATATAATTTCATGTATACCTTGTAGGTTGTGTAGATGCTTCAACAAGTCTAGTCTCTTGAGACTTTAACCTATCATGTGAAAAGAAAAGGGATACAATTAAAGAGTAGTAATGCTCACCTTGGTGCCAACCCACAATAAAAACTATAGTACTATTGAAATGATGAATAGAATTACAGTTCTAGTTTCCAATATATAAAAACTATTAATAAAAAAAAAATGGTTTGGGGGTGATGTTACAAGAACACACAGGTAATCTGAGCACATTCCCTTCTGGACACTTCATGTAATTTGATGCAGGAGCATCACCTTAAAAGCGAAAGATGCAAGCATGGAGGAAAAAGAAACGACATCTCTGCATGACAATGTTTCAAATCAGAAATTAACTCAGAATTAAATCGAGTTGTTGAGATATTTTGTAAACAACATTTTAAAAATGCAACTTCTTTGTAAAGTCATGAAGGACTGTAAGGGATTGCATATATGGAGTGTTCACTCTTATGTAACAATAACTATTAGTTATTGTAATAGGACAGAGTAGGTAACGTCTAAGAATTTGATAGGATATGTTACAAAGAGGACGACGAGAGATCATGGAGCCGGTCCTTAGATAGTTGTTGTTGTTGCATTGTAAAAGTAGATGGTGAGTATTATGAGAGTAAAAAAACAATCAGATAGAGATCAAAGATATCAGTAGAACATAGTAGAGTAGAAGGAACACTATGTAATTTGTTTTCATGAATGAATAGAACAAACATAATTGTCATGAACCCTCAGACTGTGTTCATTGAACATGTGATTGAATGAATGTGATATTTTGTGTGTATGGTTATTTTCATTTTCGTTCATGTATGATTGTTCAAGAGGTTGAATATGTGAGCTCGTGATGAAAATGGATAAGTTTCAATTTTTTCTCTTCTGAAACTCGTATGCAAGGTGTGCATCTCGAACACAAGGAGTGTGTCAGTTGAGTCTCAGAGTGACTCAGAGGAGTTCAGAGAGAACCAATGAAACTTAGACCAGGTGAAAGGTGTGCATAGTGTAAAAGAGAAATCAAGCATCGAAGAACCCGAAACAGAGGAACGCCAGGTGGGCGAGAAGAATTTATGTTCAAGAAATCCTTCGATTTGAGTTATCGAAATACTGACAACACAAGGTGTGCATGGGAAATTGAAATTCATTTCAGGACGAATCTCAAAAGGGATATCACTTTCACAAGTGTTGACGAGATCCAAGAGTTGGACTCATAGGAGGAGCAAAGGTTTGAAACCTTTCAACACTTAGAAAATCTTTTAAGTCAGAGAGAGATCAGAATCTTAGGAGGATGAGCAATAGTGGTCATTGGATAACAGTGCAACGGATCAACAAATGTTTGATCAAATTAAGGTTCATGCACCTTAGCGCTTCGCACAATCGGGAAGGAGAATTCACCAAGGGTTGAGAACTGAGATTTCCGAATACCGAAGAGATGGAAGCCCAAAGTAGAATATTAGTCATCCGATCGCAGAAACAGATCTGATCCATCAGATTGTTCGGGGTAAACTTCAAGCGTCGGATCTCCAGAGTGGATCTAAGCCATTAAATATCATGAGTCCGAGAGGAGACAAGTTTGAAACTTGATATTTTCGAAGCGCAGAGAGCCAAAGAGCCAGAGTGAATTTGGACCATTGGATCTAGGAGGACATGTGTCGACAGGTTGAATGATCCAGACTCAAGAGAAGGTCAAAGTTTTGAAACACCCAAAGCCCAAAGAGTTGAAGAGCCGAGAGTCATCGATCTATAAGTGGACACTTGTCAACAACTCACGAACTCTGGGTAAAGTCGTTTTGGAGTTTCAGTTGAGAACTGATACTTCCAATCCCCGAAGACCCAAAGTTATTCTGAGTCGTCGGATCTAGGAGAAACATGGCATAGACCCATGCACTTTGGGTGTAGTCCTGAAGTAGTCCTCGATCATTATATCAAGAGGATACGCGATCGAAATTTGTATACTTCATGGGGAGAGAAAAGTTGAGAGTTGAAAATTTTGAAGTCCAGGTACGCGAAGGGATCATGATCATTGATTCGAGGAGGACATGCATCAATGGATTAAAGTATTAAGATAAACATCAAAGAAGGAAAGGGTTGAAGTTTGAGAACTCTGGAGCCTGGAGTTCTGAAGTGATCAACACTATTGATTTCATGGGACAGGTGTCCGCATATCATCAGGTCCAGGGGATTGGAGTACAGAAGAGAACTGGGTTTAAGAGTACAAAACCACAAAGTCTAGAATTGCGAAGAGATCACATTCATTGATATCGAAGGGACATATCTAGCCTGTGGATTTGGAGGATGTGGATCTGAACCGTCAGTTTAGACAGTATCGTCAAGATCGCAAGATCGATGATCCTGTAGAATTGCGGAGACAGGAGTTGCCAGACTTTAAAATATTGAGGGTGGGCCACAATCCAAACCATGATTTAATCAATAGGACACATGGAGAATGGAGGAGCATTACGGGCCCAAAACTAGTTTAACTTGAAACCACTTGTGGCCTCACTCGCAATCGCGTGGTCATGTTCCATGGCATATCACGAGAGGGCTTGTCTGAAAAGGAGATAACTCCCAACACTCTAAGATTTCGTAGGAAAGAAAAAGGGAACATCGCGGGTGTCATTAAACCTGTACCAACAAACTGAAATGGCATGTGTGTAGTCATAGAATGAGACTGTGGAGGTTTCATAGAGTCACTCAACTCGAGAATAAGAGATTCTTTTACCAGGAGGTCATGTAGCCCTATGGGGGAGTAGGGGGGATGCATCAGGTGGTATCAGAGGTGATATTGAGTTGTTTGTAGACAACAAACAAAGGAGAAAGGAGACATATTGATATCATTTGTGGCATCAAGAAAATTTGATTTATGTTTGTATGTGATGTAGTGGAATCATGCCACCCAAAATACGTAGACCAAATGCAGAAATGGAATAAGAAATGAGGTGTCTCTTAATGAGACTGGATGCCATGGAAACAACACAGAGAAGAGCACCAGACAATGGAGATATCAGTGAATCTGAGAGAGAAGAATAATAAGTTGAAGAAAATGTAGAAGAGGATGTTTCAAAAGATCGCTTAATAAATTTTGTTTCAAAGATAGGACCCAGAGAAAGAATAGAGGTACGAATGTATGAAGGAAATTTAGAAGTTGAATAATTGTTAGATTGGGTACATGCTATGGAAAAATACTTCAATTATGAAGATATATAAGAAGACAGTATGGTGAAGCATGCAATGACAAGACTGAAGGGTCATGAAGCGCTATGATGGGATGAACTGGAAGCAAAACGCAGGAGCAATGGTATGAAAAAAAAAAAAGATGGGATAGGATGGTAGCTAATCTGAAAGCCAAATTTATCTTGAAGGAATATCCAATTAATCTGTTCAGAAGCTTTCAGAACCTAAGGAAGAAGATCTTATCAGTGAAGGAGTACATTGAGGAATTTTACAGACTGAATATCAGAGTTGGATAGAAAGAAAATGAGGATGAAAAGATAGCCAGATATATCAATGGGTTGAGATATGAAATACAAGAGGAGATCAACATGATGTTGGTTAGTACAGTCAAGGATTCTTATCAATAATCCCTTAAAGAAGAAGATAAATTGACAAGTAATCAAAGCCAATGAAATAGAGGAGAAAATTCAAGAAGAGGTAAGTGAACCAATAGAGAAAAGTTCTAGAAGTCGAAGAATGAAGCTGACAAACAAGATAATCACCATGAGAAAGGTGAAAGTTATAAGGAAGGACAACATGGTGGAAAAAGCTATTTTTCCATAGGAAGAGGAAGAGGGAGAGCTAGAGGAGGCATAGTTAGATGTTATACCTATGGAAAATTAGGGCACAAGTCTTGGGAATGTCCTAAGAGAAATAACAAAGGAGGAGGTGAAGCACATGTTGTTGAAGCACAAAATCATGTGGAAGAAGAAGCAACAGAAGGAGGAAATAAACTCGTGATGAGGAAAATTCTTCTTAAACTAGAGAAGGAGTTAGAAGAACTAGTTCAATGAACAAGCCTGTTCAAAACTGCTTTCAAGGAGAAATACATAGTTTGCAAGGTGATCATAGACAATGGGAGAACTGACAATCTAGTATCCACAAATATGGTGGAGAAGATGGATTTAAATACAACTGTACATCCAAACCCATACAAGGTATCATGGTTGCATAAAGGACATCAAATAATGGTAAGTCAACAATGCCAAGTTGAATTTAAAATAGGAGGTTATAGGGATGAGATATTATGTGATGTAATTCCTATGGATGTATGCCATAGTTTATTGGGGAGACCATGGCAGTTTGACAGAAAAGTTATTCATGATGGAAGAATGAATACCTATACCTTAGAAAAGAATGGTAGGACACATATGTGGTTACGAATATAATACAAAGAGAAAAGGAAGGAAGCTAGTTCAAGTATACTTCTCATGAGTGGGGAGGAACTCTTGAATGAAGTCAAGTAGGAGAAAAAAATACACTTTTTTGTATTGAGGAAGCCTAGAGTTACGCTTACAAATACTTCTGTGGAATATTTTCCTGAAGAAATCCAGGAACTGTTAGAAAACTTTTCTGACATAGTAGTGGATGAGTTACCTCACTCATTTCCACCCATTAGGAGTATAAGCCATCATATTGACCTTATTCGAGGATCTAGTTTGTTGAACAAAGAAGTTTATAGGTTCACACCTAGAGAGAATGAGGAAGTCAAAAATAAATTCCAAGAATTGTTGGATAAAGGTTTAGTCAGGGAAAGCCTAAGCCCATGTGTAGTACCAACTGTGTTAAGTCCAAATAAGGATCGAGGATGGAGAATGTGTACAGATTCCAGAGCCATCAACAAGATAACCATTAGGTACATATTTCCTTTACCGAGGATGGATGAGTTGATGGATTGTTTCAGTGGAGCAAGTTATTTCTCCAAGATAGACTTGAAGAGTGGATATCATCAAATAAGGATGAGAGAGAGAGATGAATGAAAAATGACATTCAAGACAAATGAAGGATTATTTGAATGGTCGGTCATGTCGTTTGGGTGGATGAACGCATCGAGCACATTTATGAGATTGATGAATGAAGTGATGAAAGACTTCATAGGAAAATGTTTCATAGTATATCTGGATGACATACTAATCTTCAATAAGACAATGAGAGAACACTTAAGACATCTAACATCAGTGATGGAAAAGTTGCAGCAAGAGAAATTGCTGATAAATCTGAAGAAAAGTTCTTTTATGAAGGAAGAACTCATATATTTGGGTTTCGTGATCTCTTCAAATTAATTGAATATGGATCCAGAAAAGGTGAGAGAAATCAAAGAATGTCCCTCACCAAGCAACATAATTGAGGTAAGAAGCTTTGATGGGTTAGAAATATTTTATAGAAAGTTTATCAGAAATTTCAATGGTATATATGTGCCCATGCTAGACACTGTGAAGAAGAAGCACAAGTCCTTTAGTTGGGCAGAGGAAGCTAAGAAAAGTTTGAAAATGTTGAAGGAGAAAATCACAGAACAACCAATTCTAGTCTTACCAAATTTTGGAAAAACATTTTAAGTGAGATGTGGTGCAAGTGGATTAGCTATTGGATCAATCTTGAGATAGGACAATAGGTCAATTTCTTATTTCAGTGAGAAACTGAATGACACCGAACATAGGTATACCACATATGACAAAGAATTTTATGCAGTGATTCAAGCTTTGAATAAGTGGAGACATTATCTAATTCCTAAAGTATTCGTCTTGTACAATGATAATCAAGCTTTGCAATTTATTACTACGCAAGAAAATTTGAATCAGAAACATGCAAAATTGGTAGAATTTATGCAAAAATTGACTTTTGTTATTAAACATATTGTTGGAACTACTAACAAAGTTGCATATTCTTTGAGCAGGAGGAGTTTAATTGTACAGGAATTCCAGGTGGACACCTTATCATTTGAAAACCTCAAGGATATGTACCGAGAAGATGCAGATATTAAGGAAGATTATGAGGCATGCAAGAATCCTTTGTTAGGATACAAAAGCCCATGGACTAAATATTTTATCCAGGATGGATTATTATTCAAAGAAAGACAATTGTGCATATCGAAATGCTCAATGAGAGATAACTTGCTTAAAGAGAAACACAACGGAGGATTAGCTAGACATTTTGGTCACAATAAGACATTTGCACAACTAAGCAATTCTTATTATTTGTTGATCATGAGGGAAGAATTGAAGAGGTTTGTGAAAAAATGCATAATTTGTCAATATGCAAAAATAAGACAACATAAAACTGGTTTGTATCAACCATTATCGATTCCAGAAAGGTCGTGGGATGCAATCAATATGGATTTTGTTTTTGGATTTCCTAGAACTCATAAAGGGAGAGATTCCATATTTGTTGTGGTGGACAAATTTTTGAAAATGGCACATTTCATACCATGCCAGAAGACAAATGATGCTACACACATAGCCAATTGTTTTTCATAAAATTAGTGAGACTACATGGATTTCCGAGGAGCATAGTCTCAGATAGGGACACCAAATTTGTAGGAAAATTTTGGAGTACTCTATGGAAGAGGATGTGGACAAAATTTTCCTTTAGTTCAGCATATCACAATTATATAGATGGATAGACTGAAGTAGTAAGCATGATTCAAGGAAAATTGTTGAGAAGTTTGGTCACTAAGCAAGGTCATCAATGGGATTAGATTCTAGCACAAGCAAAATTTGCATTCAACTATTCAGTGAACATGAGCACAGGGAAAAGTCCATTTGAAATTGTGTATGGTATAAATCCAAGAGGGATTAAAGAGTTGAGATATGTGAATCAAGATGAATTCAGAAGTGCAGGAGAAGAGGATTTTGCAACAGAAATGTAGAAACTCCATGAGAGAGTTAGAGAACAACTACATAACAACAACCATAAATACAAGAGTAGAGTTGATCAAAAGAGGAGAGAAGTTCAATTCAAAGTTGGAGATGAATTTCTATCTTATTTGAGAAAAGAAATATTCCAAAGGGGAATGTATAACAGTTTGAATATGAAGAATATAGTATCATGTAGGATTCTTAGAAAATTCAAAGACAATGTTGGGATATCGTCGATATTCAATGTTGCAAACTTGTATCCTTACAGAAGAGATGAGGCGGGAGATTTAGATGACCAGAAAGAAATTTAGCGGGAATAACAATTGCCCACAACAAAAAACCCCTAGATGGATAAAATCATTGAACAAAGAGATGGAAAGAAGACTAGGAGAAAGAGATATCTTGAGTACTTAGTGAAGTGGAAAGATCATCCAATGGAAGATGCAAGTTGGGTCATAGAACCTGATATTTTGAAGCATGGAAAAACAATACAAGAGCTCATGGACAAGATTCCATGAAAATTTTAACCAGAGGAGTATGATGGAGGAGCATCGTCTTAAAATCCAAATATGCAAGCATGGAGGAAAAATAAACAACATCTCAGCATGACAGAGTTTCAGATTAGAAATTAACTCAGAATTAAATCGGGTTGCTGAGATATTTTGTAGAAAACATTCTAAAAATTTAACTTCTTTCTAAAGTCATGAAGGACTGTAAGAGATTGCATATCTAGAGTGTCTACTTTTATCTAGAAATAACTGGTAGTTATTGTAATAGGACAGAGTAAGTAACTGCTAAGAGTTTGATAGGATAGGTTACAGATAGGACGACGAGAGATTCTGGAGCCGATCCTGAGATAGTTGTTGTTGTTGCATTGTAAAAGTGGACGGTGAGTATTATGAGAGTAAAAAAAGATTGATATAGAGATCAAAGAGATCAGTAGAACAATGTAGAGTAGAAGAAACATTATGTAATGTTTTTTCATGAATGAATAGAACAAACATAATTTTCCCAAATCCTCGGACTATGTTCATTTAACGTGTGATTGAATGAATGTGATATTCTATGTGTATGGTTATTTTAATTTTCGTTCATGTATGATTGTTCAAGAGGTTGACTGTATGAGTTCGTAACGAAACTGGATAAGCTTCAATTTTTTCTCTTCTGAAACTCGTATGCAAGGTGTCCATCTTGAATGCAAGGGGTGCATCGATTGAGTCATGGAGTGACTCGAAGGAGTTCATAGAGAACCAAGGAAACTTAGACTAGGTGCAAGGTGAGCATAAGATCAAAGAACCCGAAATAGAGGAACGTCAGGTGGGCGAGAATAACATACTTTCAAGAAATCCTTCGATCCGAGTTATCGAAATCCCGAGAATGCAAGGTGTGCGTGGGAAATCGAAATCCATTTGAGGATAAATCCCAAAAGTGTTAGCACTTTAACAAGTGTTGACTAGGTCCAAGAGTCAAACTCATAGGAGGAGAAAAGGTTCAAAACCATTGAACACTTAGAAAATCTTCTATGTCAGAGAGAGATCAGAAGCTCAGGAGGAGGAGCGATAGTGATTGTTGGATCACAGTGCAATAGATCAAAAACCATCCGATCAAATTAAGGTGCAAGAGCACTAGAACTTCCCACACTCGGGAAGGAGAATTCACCAAGGGTTGAGAACTGAGATTTATGAAGCCTAAAGAGCCAGAAACTAGAAGTAGAATCTTAGTCATCCGATCGTAGGAATAGATCTATGCCATCAGATTGTTCAAGGTAAACTTCAAGTGTCGAATCACCAGAGTGGATCTTAGCCATCAGATAATAATAATAATAATAATAATCTATTTTTAAGGTCACGTCCAAGCCAACACACCAAATTGGTGTATGCGACCCCCTTGTTTGTGTGACAAGGGACCGCCCTTCGCCCAATGATTTGACTGGTAAAGTCTATGAAGGTATACATACCCTACCCCTCTCTGGATTTGAACCTCTGACCTCTTAAGAGGAAACACATGTTCTTATCATGAGTTCGAGAGGAGGCAAGTTTGAAGCTTGAGATTTCTGAAGCATGGAGAGCCGAAGGGCCATAGTGAATCTGGACTGTTCGATCCAGGAGGACACGTGTCGACAGGTTTAAATATCTATAGGGAGGCGAAGGTCGAAGTGTTGAAACACCCAAAGCCCGAAGAGTCGAAGATTTGATATTCGTCGATCTATAAGTGGACACTTGTTAACATATTGTGAACTGTGGGTAAATTCGTTGTGGATTTTTAGTTGAGAACTGAGACTGTCAAACCCGGAAGACCCGAAGTGATTTAGAGCTGCCAGATATAGGAGATATGTGGCATAGACCCATGCACTCCTAGTGAAGTACCAAAGTAATCCTCGATCGTTATATGAAGAGGACACGTGACCGAAATCTACATACTTCATACAGAGAGAAAAGTTGAGAGTTGAAAAGTTTGAAGCCCAGGTACGCGAAGGGATCACAACCATTGATCTGAGGAGGACACCTGTTAGTGGATTAGAGTCAAATAAGGAAAGGGTTGAAGTTTGAGAAATTCATTTCCCGGAGTTGTGAAGTGATCAACAACATTGATTTCACAGGATAGGTGTCCACAGGTCATCAGCTCCGGGGGATTGGAGTACGAAAGAGAACTGGGTTTGAGAGTTCAAAACCCCGAAGTCTGGAATTGTGAAGAGATCACATCCATTGAACTCAAAGGGAAATATTTGGACCATGGATTTGGAAGATGCTGATATGAACCATCAGTTTAGACAGTATCATCAAGATCGTGAGATCAATGATCCTGTAGCATTGCGGAGACAGGATTTGCGTGGAGTTTAAAATATTGAGGGAAGGCCACAATCCAAACTATGGTTTCATCAAGAGGAAACATGGAGAATAGAGGATCATTGCGAGCGCAAAATTAGTTTAACTTCAAACCACTTGTGGTCGTGCCCACAATCACATGGTTATCGCCCAAGGTCATATCACAAGAGGGCTTATCCGAAAAGGAGCTAATGCCCAACACTCTAAGATTTAGTAGGAAAGTGAAAGGGAAGGTCATGGGTGTCATTAAACCTGGATGAGAAAATTGAAAGGCCCTATGTGTAGTCACAGAACAAGACCGTTGAGGTTTTAGAGAGTCACTCGACTCAATAATCATAGATCCTTTGATCAATAGGTCGTGTAGCCCTACGAGGGAGTAGGGGGGTTGCATCGTAATATCTGCTACAAATTATCCAAATCATATTCCCAATATAACGTCCATGAACTAATAATTATCCAACTAAGGACACCATGAGCTATAGGATTCACATAATCATCCATCTAGGTGGTCATGTTATATAGGTTGTCGATCCCTTTTCCCTTCACTGGTTGTACATATATTCTTCCTTCAGTAGGATCTAACGACGTAGTAGCCTTCAAGTATTCTACCTCAAATATCATCCATATCTTCTGCATATCAACGATAGTCTAGTTTTCAAAGGCCCAATCAAGTCCAAGGAATTTTGGGTAAGGGATGCTTCCATACACTATCTCAATCACTTGAAAATTGTTCATGCTGAGCACTCCTTAAATTCTAACACTTACCCCTATCAGTCGTCCAATTGGAACAATATTATGTTAGTTCACTAGTCTCAATTGGATAAGTGACCAAATCGATTTTGGCTAGTGCATCATCTCTGAATTATGCCTTAGGATGGCATTCACATCGGAACCTAGATCCAAAATAATGATGTCCATGTCATAGTTTCCTATATGCGCATTGAGTCGAAACTCCCTATTCTTTTTCTTCTTTCGATGCACATAGTTAATTGCTCAATGTGTGAAAGGTATACCTTTCTCTTGGGAACAATGATCAATAATTTCATGGAGCATATTCAAAGCAGAATTATCTTTCATTAACTCTAAACAACTTTTCAAACAACTATTCAAAGTGCTTACCTTTTCAACTTTCCTTCATGAATGGGCGTAGTTTGGTGGCATATCCTACACTAGATATATGTCATGCAAAGGTGGTGTCGTTGAAGTCGATATTATCCAATTTTATCCTATTACCTCCTTCCTTGATTGAATACACATATCTTTCTCACTTATGTGATCAAAGAACAATTCATGCTCTGTTGCTTTCCTTATCCATTGGTGGAACCTATTTCCTTTATCTGTCGCATCAACACTAGTTTTGGCTCCTCCATGTGTAACTATTTCTATCTTAGGTTGTTCATCGAGTGTCTCTATTATGATCATTTGTACATTTTTGTTCCTCATTTCTTGTCATTTTGCAATCAATTGTAGACAATCCTACGTCTCATGGTATAGTTGTTTGCAATATGTAAATTTCATGCAGGGATTCAGGAAGTCTCACGCTAAATGTCTAGGATGATTAAAATTATAACATATAATAGGTCCTCTACCTCTACCAAATCCTCCTCTTTCACGGCCTATGAACCCTCCTCTTCCTTCTTGATTATAAAATCTTCGATTATTACACTGTGAAGATACTTATTTGGATTCTTGTTCATGTACTATGTATGCATCTGTAGTGCACTCACTTATCAAATCAAATGGAAGACAATCCTTCTCTTGATCTCTCACAGACTTGAAAAAGTTACAAAATAGATTTCTTGTAGTACTCTAGTACTTCTTCATCAATGTGAAATTATAAGGTTGGTCACCCACCATTTTGTGAATATCGCACCATACATCTAGTGGATTCAGATCTCTTGTATTCAAATACTATTGAAAATATGGGTATTCATTCTTATTGTGTCCTTTTTTCTACATGTGGTACACCAGACCTGCTCATCCTTTTATTTACCTTTCCCAAGATCTTGTAGTTGAATAGTCAATGTTTTCAACTATGACTACACTTGGTCCATCCCCATGAGATTTTATCCTACCACAGATGCTTCTAATTTCATAACAATTTATAATTTTCTAACTCCGACATGATCTCTTGTTTCATGAAAGGGAAGTGTATATGCACCAACAATCCTGTAATAAACCACGTTTTCTGTTCTTCATCAATAATTTGGAATGTTAACATATACTTCGGTATCTTAAGTCATTGATCATAGTCCCACACTCACTCATTTACTATATTCTTTATCTCCCTCAACTTTGTAATGCATCGTGACTCAGATTTTGGTTTCTGGAACTCTTTCAATAGAGTTTGTCTTACCTCTACCAATGTTGTAGTATGTCCCGCAGGTGTCCTAGTATGATATTTCATGTACCATAATAACATGCGATATCTTAATTTTGTTGCCAACTGTGCAATATTCACATCAACATCTTCGGCATTCTTCATAGTCTATATTAACTCACAAATGAACAAATGATGTTATGGATCCTTTTTCCCCGCTCCATTGAAGACAAGAATTCTTAAGGTAGTATCTAATCCCACCATCGTGTTATGCATTATATCCTTTCTTGATAAAAATAATTGATTATGAATCAGTGTACTACTTCCACTACTTTGAATACTTGTGCTACTATATTAACATCCTTTACTAACTATAATTGACAAAGCTTTTGATCTTACCTCAGTTCTTGGAGATAGACACGGGGTTGTGGGTTCAATGTAGAGTCTAATATAACTGATATTTTCTTATATTGGACTAATTTGATGGATATTTTCTTCAATGCACATACTTCCTTTGATCTGGAGTATCACACCAGTGTCTATTTGGGTGTTCTCATTGTGCTTCTCATCTCTTTCAACCACAATCATTTTCTTATCTAGTATAAATCTATTACCACTATGAAATACTCCAATATATTTGCTTGTCACACATTCTTGTTCTCTCAGCATCCTCAACCCATCAGTTCTTCATTTCTTATATTCATCACTCTTTATGCTCAAAGCATCCCCTGATCACATCCCAGTCCCCTTGTGTGCACGAAGGTGCTTTAGCAATTATATTCCATTTTGATAACTCCATTGTCGCATAATAATATATTAATAAAAGTAGATAGTGACTTCTGGTATCTTTCGTGTGGTCACTTAAATAATTCCCTTTCAGCAACACTATACGTCTAAGTACAATCTATGGAAAATCCAGTAATGTAACCTCCCAACACAGTTTTCATCCAGTAATTTATTTCACATCATACCCGATTTATAATAGAATTGAATTTCCTAACTAACACATGAGTCTAATTTTTCGAAACAATATTACAAAATTTTCTGATCTGTTCAATTAATCTCTCAATCTACTCTGTTAAAATATTTGAAAATTGAGTCAAGAAAATTTCATGTGAATATATAAACACATACGTTTGTATCCATTTATCTCCGTTGATATGTCGATTCTTATTCTAATATACAACAAACAAGGTCTCCACATCATTCTCAATCAAATATCCGGGTCCTAACAATGAAACCATTTGTTGGTGCACAGTCGGAAGACCCGGGTTCAACAGTAATTCACCAACAAATCCCAAGATTTCGACCCTTTTAGCATCCCCTCAAAGCAATTGAAGTCTCACCCAAGGTACCTATGGGTTTTGTAGGAATCAAGATTCCACATTCATGAATATAATGTTGACCATTCTAACATTCATTATTTCTTAACATTCATTCAACCAGTAGTATACCTTATGCGTGAAATCATAACAGTGTAACAATGCATGGCATATTTATGTTACTT
This sequence comes from Picea engelmannii, assembly GCA_009831015.1. Lineage (NCBI taxonomy): Eukaryota > Viridiplantae > Streptophyta > Pinopsida > Pinales > Pinaceae > Picea > Picea engelmannii. The sequence goes on from ML780330.1 coordinate 448,205, forward strand.
AACCATTGATCAACATATGCATGAAACCATCAGATAAATATTCATATTAACCATCAAGCATATATATGTGTACAACAAATAGAGTAAACCAACACATCATAACAATACACACATCAGAAAACATGAATTTAAGGTGGTTCACCCCAAAGTGGGCTACGTCCACAATTGTTGGATTATTATATTATTCATTCATGTCCAATCCTTACAAGTGGTTCGGATTTCACTCAAATAATATACACCAATTCTACAACAAAATTCCCTATGCATTAACATAGACAATGCACACTTATCTCGTTCGATCTCACTCTCATCTATGACTCCAAAAACCACTACCAAAAACTATTCTACCACTACTTTCTACCCAAAACCCATACATATTTGTACATTGATATTAGGGCTTATCCCATTACAAAATGGACCAAATGGTCTAACTACTGCTAATTAGATTCCTCCTTCCGCATGATGGATCCTGAATATGTGCGAATAGTATTTTTCATGTGTTTCTCGTTTGCTGACTTGTCTCGTATTTTTCTCATGTGTGATTCCCAAAAATTAACCAAATGTATCAATACAACATGTACCAATATGTGATTGTATGACAGGAAATAATTGTATGTGTCAAAAGAAAATTATGTTAATCAATTATCAATATTTTAGTTTACATCAAACCAATTCCATTCTTCATCTGGTGGTTATTCATATTGAAATTACAAAGTCTCAATCCCATTTTCCGTAGTATATTAAGAAATGTATATAACTTGAAACATTTAAGAGTTGTATAAAAAATTCCATGTTTCCATTCGAGCAACCCCGCCAATCATACACACTAAGAAACATCTCCCTAAAGTGTAGAATCATTACTTGACAATGAAATTAACCTATCAAAAGATAAAGGAAAAAATAGTTTCTTGGTTGAACACATTGAATGTTGGTGCTGATGAAGAGAATGATGAGTATTTAATTATTAAAATTCTTAGATCGAATATTTTTTTCTCTTCCTTTTTGGTGAATTGCATAACTTGAAAACAAGAGGAAGCTTGGTGGTGGAAGGCTTTGTGGAATATTAAGAACACTCTTAAACCAAAGGGCTATATGTGGCTAGTTTTGAGAAATTAAGAATTAACATAGGTACATGCCACACATTCAATATATATGCCAGAATTTCAATGTCCATCTCAAGTTAGATAAATATTTGAAGACATAAAAATCTTCTCAGAGGTTAAAAAATCGAAGATTCTAAATCATCCTCTAATTGAATAATCAAGATGCCAGGGGAATTCAAATGGTGTTATCCGAGAGAAATAAGGTAATCATGTAACTGCAAGGTGACATATGTCAATGATGAATCAATAGGGGAAGATAATGAAACAAGCCTTTTGGAGTTTGAGTGGGAAAAATATGTGAAATATGAGAGGAATAAGGTGTCAGTGTATTGGATAAGATTTTGTATTTGCAGCCATGGAATGTAATCAACTCAAGTCATCTCTTGGTTTTACTGGCATACATTAGCCTATATTCCAATAGGGGGTTCTTAAGAAAATATGTAAAAAAGATTTTCGATTGCTTTGGATTTGAAAACAAAAAATGAAGAGATTCCATTTTTCAAATGAAAGGTTATAGCTGATGTAATACCACTAGTCTGAACCATAAGTCTAAATGTAAATACAAATGTACCTAGGCCAACGAGTCAAGATTCATAAAGGACAATATCTTTGTGATGTAAATGCAAATTTATTCACATGAAAATATTAATGTAAAACACATCATTGCGTGTAGACCAACCATGTAAAAGAATATGCAGGACTCAACTCCACTAATTAGAGAAACGGGGGTAAAAGTTAAGGATAAGGGCCTAATGTAGGGAGCTTAAGAAAAAATGGAATGTTATATTAATATTCCTTAGAGTATAAAATATGGATAATTATTTTATCCTAAGTTCTAAGGATGGGGACAAGTGGGCCAAAGTATCTCTCAACATGACATGTGTCAAATTAGGAACATGCATACAAAGAGTTGGACTTAGTGCATTTTCCATCATTCTATCATTCCTCCATTCTTGCACTCACGAATTGCAGTTGTCCTTCATACCTCTCTGTCGCTAGCAACATATATGTACCTTACCTAAACTAGTATTGTACCTGTACCTAGTTAAATTAGGAGTTGTACTAAAGAAATGGGTTATTAGGCCCATGGGATATTGAAGAGGCGAATAGTCAGGCCCGTGGGAAATTCTGTCCAGGTGAGAGAATTTATGGGAATTGATCTCCTGAAGGTGCCAAACTACAACTGCAAGGCTCTAATAATTCTTGTCTGGGATTTTGTTGAAGCCCGAAAAAGGACATGGGGTAGTCAAAGGACTATTGAGCAGGGAAAGGGTACATTTCCTAGGGTGGGACAGGCATGTGGGGAACGAGGGACTATAGGATGTTCGTTTGAGTTGGCACATGTGATGGATTTTTTCATGTTTTTTGAGGTACATCAACCTTGTTAGGAATTCCTTTACTTGGGTGAAGTTTAGTCCCAGCTCAGGCATGACCCACTGCTGAGCGTTTAGAGCAGTGTGGTCTAAGGGTGGGGGGAACATGGAAGGTATGCACATAGTTGGTGGTATCTTTATCAAAGATAAGTGTCAATTGTGTGTTAAATCATGTGATGCATCATTATTTATGTATTTGTTTTATGGGTTTTTACTATGTATGTTGCATGTTGATTTCTATTATCATTATGTAAGAATCCATGTATTTGTAGAGTAATAGTATGTTTAAATTTTATATAAATTTTGAAATTTTTTCATGGCATTTCCCAGTTGGATGATGGGGATGCTACAATATGGTATCATAGTTCCAATTTTTAACATTGAGTGTGGGTGGGCTGAGCAAGTTGAACTTGAAGTGAAATTTCAGAGAGAATTGAAGTTACAGGGTGCGAGGAGGGCATTCTGAGCACACTTTGATAGTGTTCGAAATATTTGTAGGTGTAGCGATTTGAGAAATCAAGAAAAATCCAAGGATTCGACCCTGGAGTGGATATATATAAGGTTGATCCTTTGAAATATTTAGAAACCAAAAGAACCATTGATTTTGGGTTGCAAAATTAGATTTGGGTCGTTGGATCAACCCCAGATGAGAGGAGAGCACATTGCACAGGAGATCAGATCCCAACTATTGTATATGAGTGTGGGAGGATCTGGGTTGTCAATCAAGGTTTGTAGGCCGCATGTCTTGTCCAAAGAGAAATGGATCTCAGTCGTAGATCCCATAGTGGAATCTAAACCATAGATCTCATGGTTCAACGATTTGACACTCCGGGAGATTTTAGTCCTTGTGTTTCTAGGAGGAGAAATCCATGAAGCCCAGAGTCCTGAAGTAGATCTCATTCATAGATATCATAGTGAAGCGGGGGCCATTGATCAGTATCCCTTCGACGTTCGACTATCTGGGATTTTTTGAAGGTAGTCGTTTGAAAGTGGTTGAATCCTCGAAGCTCCGAATTACTAGAGGAAATCTTGAGCATTGGTTGTCAGGTACATGTGTTAGAAGATTATCAAGTATTCGATCCTCCAAAGGATTGTGGGTAAAAATGATTTTGGTGCAGAGACTCCTGAATTCCCAAATCCCAGAGTCAATCATGGTCATTTGTTGACAGGGACATGTGGACCTTGGATCTTTGTCCTTCGCTAATTTGGCGTTCGGAAGTTCAGAAAGTTAGGGGTGATTAGAAGAAAGAAGCCTTGAAACCCAGAGATAATCTCATCTGTAGACTACAGGAGGAGCAAGAGATATAGATCTCCGCCCATCACCAGTTCGACATTGAGAAGTTTAGGAGGCAATGTTCATTGGAGTCTCAAAACTCCTGAAAACATAGCCACGAAGCTCCTCTCAGTCGTAAATATTGGGAGGGAGTGTGGATCATTGATCCCCAAATTCTTTGGGAGTTCTCCATTTTAGTGTTCAGGGTAATTGGAAAGTTTTTTGGTTAAAACCTATGAAGCCTGAAGTCTCAGAGCGCTAGAGTAAAAAAGCTCTAGATAGTGCCTCTCTGAGAGTTCCCCAATTTGGCATTCGGGAGAATTGGAGTTTATTTTTGTTAAAACCTATGAAGCCCAAATTTTCAGAGTGCTCGAGTAATGAAGTTATAGATAGAGCCTCTCTGAGAGTTTTCCATTTTGGTGTTCAAGAGAAATGGAGTGTGTTGTTGTAAGAACCTTCAATGGATGATGATTCAGAGAATTGGAGTAAAAAAGATATGGATAACACCTCTCTGGGATTTCACCAGTTTAGTGTTTAGGAGAATTGGAATGTGTTGTTGTTAAAACCTTTGAAGCCCAAAGTTATGGAGCGGTGGAGTAACAAAGCTCCAGATAGTGCCTCTCTGAGAGTTCTCCTATTCAACGTTCGGGATAATTGGGGTGTGTTGTTGTAAGAACCTCTGAAGCCCGAAGTTCTAGAGCATTTGATTCTAGGAGCTTCAAATCGCACATTGTGGAAAAGCGCTTGGTCCTAGCTTACAGTCAAACAAGTTTTTCGTCGAAGTAAAGGGGTTAACAACTGAAATTAGATTCTAAGGTAAAAAGGGTGTTGGAAATACTAATACAACTGAGAGGGGGGGTGAATCAGTTGTTTATAAGCTTAAACAATTTTATACCTTATTAACAATTATTAATATTTCTTCATGTGTCATCAAGCAACATACAACATATGGACAGTAAGAGTAAAGAT
>ML780330.1:461586-501288 GCA_009831015.1 Picea engelmannii
GTCCATGTGACCTGCGATCATGTGACCACCACCATACCTCTCGAAAATGTGTGCTAGCCCACCTGGCTAGAACATGATCCATATGACCTGTCTCCGTGTGACCTCGGTCATATCACTCCATCGGAGTTTCGACACTTACGATGTTACCATGCACATGCCTATGAAATCCCCGATCCTCCGATCCCCGAGTCTCCGTTGAAGGAAATCAATGGTCCAGACGCTAACTTGACTCAATGGTTGCGATTGAATCGCAATATCGCGTTTCGTGATTTCGGGGTTTCTGTTGCAGTGTGTTCTTGCCTTTTTTCATTCCGATACGAGCTGCAATCAACGATCATGATCCTTTCTGGATTTGACGGTCCAGATTCAATCAGGATTTCTTTCATCGCTATTTCACAATGCGCAAATCCCTTGTCACCGGAATCTTCGATTTCCCGACGACGCCCGATCCTTTTCCACGCGTCCTTCCAGATGGATGGCTCTGATCTTTCTTGGTAGCCCACACACTATCTTTTGTATCGGGAAATCTCATTTCGCAATTTCAGGATTTCTGATGCACTTGTTCACGGGAGTCACGAAACCCCGATTCCCGATTCTCCGATACGGGCTGTGATCAACGGTCCAGAAAATTTCTTATTCAATGGCTGTGATTACATCGCGAAATCGCATATCGCGATTTCGGAGTTCTTGATGTCAAGATATTTTGGAATTACAAAGTCCCGATCCCCGATACTCTGCTGACGTCACACGTGGTTTGACACGTGTTAAACACTGCCACGTGTCACTCTGATTCGTGACTTACCTGTGCCTAAACTGTTGAATCTTCCTGCCACCTGTCATTACCTGGTTGTGCCACGTGTTCCTTGCTGACATGGTCTGTTGTCGTGAGTTGGATCAATGGTTCAGATGAAATCTTGGCTCAACGGCTGCGATTACATCGCGAAATCGCATATCGCGATTTCAGGGTTTTCATTGTCATTGTTCACGAGACTCATGAAACTCCGATTCCCGATTCTCCGATGAGGCCTCCTGTCTACACGTGGATGGTCACGATCTCTGCCTGGATTAACGACTGTGATCAAATCGCGAAATCGCATATCGCGATTTTGGGGTTTTCGATGTCAATTGAACTGGACATTTCAAAGTCCCAATCCCCGATTCTCCGATGGCTTATCTCTCTCGCAACTTCTATAGATCTGACGGCCCTCATTCTTTCGGGAATTTTGAATGGGATCCTACGGTCACTGACTCTTCTCCTCCCGATTATTTTTGCGCGGCTATTCATTTCTATTGTCATCACTTGCAACGACAACTGTACTTGCCATCAGCAACCATAACTGTACTTGCCATCAATGACAAGTATGCGCTGATTTGCTTTTTGTTTAACTGAAATTGCCAACAAAGGGGTTTAGAGAATAGCACCTACAGTTTATTTTTTGTTAAACTTGCATAATGAAATAAAAAGGGCATGTGTACATTGTGAGAGGATCCAACATGAGTCCAACAACTAATTCGACTTTGAAGAAGAATAACACTTGTACAAGGATTTCCCTCACATAAAGGACAATTTTAAAATAACCATAAGTTTCTTCTTAAGACTCAGAATTGAGCATGGAAGTAGGTCTTAGAAAGGTCTTGGAAAGTAGAATAAAAATATTCACACAGAAAATTGAGTTGGGCATCCAATTTTTCAAGAAAATAGAAGAAAAAATTCGGATGCATTACTGAATCAGAATGGTTCATAATTTCATGAATTAGTTAAATCAATTAGCGTATCAAGTTTTGTTGGATGAACATTTTGCAAAGTTAATGTCAATTAGATCAAAACATGATCAACACAGAGTTTAGAATCATGGAAGGTACATAAGGGGATTATAGCCAGGAATCTGAGATCAGATGGATGTATGTCAATATGGGTATTGAACGTAGAAACTCAACTGAACATGGAGAAGGGAAGGAAGAAAACATGAACTTGGTAGAGACCATTGAAGGATTTACAAAGTTACAAATATGATAATGAGAGGATTATGAAAGCCAAAGAGAAGCATGAGGGCTTCAACATAAAGTTAATACAAATCTTGGACATAATATAAACGAATATGGATAATGAGAATGACTCAAGAAAATCGGGAAGTTAGAGGTCTCATTATGAGAGGAGAAGATCAAGAAGTGTTTTCAAACATCACCATCACTCCCTAAGGCATTCCACTAGTAGAGAACACAGTAGCTCAAGTCCATCCCCTATTAGGAAACATAAGAGGAGGTCTGTGGTAGATGAGATACAAGGAGAAATGAAAAAAATAAATACTCCTACATTTGATGGAGAGCAATAGAAGGATGAAGATGCAGAGACATGGCTACTAGGAATGAGGAAGTATTTTCAATTGCATAATCACTCTTCACACGTAGAAGGAAGAATTTCCATCTATCATCTCAAGGGAAAGGAATCCATGGGGTGGGGCCAATTTGTGCAGGTGCAACAGATTGATGAGAAAATGTTTACTTGGAGGGAATTTGTAATATCCTCAAATTTTAGACAATTAAATTCTATGTGGAATTTTGATATTAAATTTCTGTTTTTGGAAAATTCAAATTTGGAAATTATTTTCCAATTATGGAAAATCTGAATTTGGAATTTTGGTTTATGTAATGAATTATTTAATGATTGTTGGTAAAATATTTGACTTGCCCAATTGTCCTCCTTTATTGGACACATGTATGAGACAATTTTTTTAATAAATTTAATGTTGGAAGCCAAGTGGAACAACGAGGTTAAAAATAGTTGACCATGACTCCATGAGTGGGGAACAGGTTTGAGTTACCTCAAGGATGTTTTTTACAAGTGGGAGAGGTGGAATTTGACCACCAGCAACCCCTAAAATTCAAGGATTTGTAAAGCTACGAATTTCCCCAAGTAGGGAATGAAATACCTAGGAACAAGAATGTACATTGCTTAGTATGTTGGGAATGGAAAATTGTTTGCTATTATGAACACTATTAGGGTGAGGAAAATTATTTTGTGATCTACAGATGGTGACTATAGCTAAGGAGGATCATTCAGTTTTCCCTTATGGACTCATGGACGGGCTAGGGGGTGAGAAGGACAAGTGATCTTGGTTTTTCTTTTCTACGATTGGGCAGAATGTGGTTGTTTACTTTTTGTTCCAACATCAGTTTTCAGATATGTATCTCATCTTGTATTCCTTTTTCAATATTATATTATGGTTATTTTATTTGTTAGTAATATGTTGATTCTATATACTTAAGTGAAATTAGTTCTTAAATAATTGTACAACCATGTTATACTATGTCTTATCATAGTTAAATGATACTTGAAATATTTTTTATTTGAAATACGATGGTTGTACACATATCTATAAATATATTTTTTAATTTCTATTCAAATTTGTACATAGACAAACACTAGAGAGAATAGATAGAAAGAATAACAATCTGAATACATTATGTATTACCATAGAAATATAGTGATAGAATAGACTTCAAAGTGTCTTGCAAAAGTAACCATTGTATTCAATCGATCATTTTTCAAACATTATAGTTGGAGTATCATATACCAAAAAAAAAAAAACTCCACAACCTCTTGTACTGTAAATAAAGCTCTAAGGAAGTGCATAGGTCGGTCAAAGAAGGACATGGAACTAGAATACCTTTTATGGTAAAATGCTTCCTTCACCCGAGCTCACTAATATTGCCAACGTGCAAGAGAATTAAAGCGAGGGTTTAGTAACTTCTCTATCAATTAAATTCTTATGAAATTAAATAAAGTATATCAAGTACATAAGTTATCTTTGGCCGCGATGAAATCAAATCGCCTTTTCTCCTTATGAGGAAATTTATCCATCATCCAAGAGGAGGAGGAGTGGACACGTAACCAACTGATGGTTACCCTCGAAAAGAAGAAGGGGCCCATCATTAGTTATCGTATGCATATATAAATCTTCACATAAGCAATTTAAAGAAAAGAATGACGATAAATAAAAGCTTTGTCGTTACAATGTCCATGTACATATTCTCTAAAGAAATATTAAATATATAAATACAAAGAATATAATTATAGAGGAAAACACAATATTATAATCATTAAGGGAAACATATGTTTTTACAGAACATAAATCAAGCTACATATACGGGGATGTATTCCACCCACAAAGACTTTCAACTATAGACAAAAAAAAATCCACAGAGAACACAATATATATGTTACAAAAACTATGCTACAGAAATCACGATACATGCATGGGGAAGTATTCCATAGAGAAATGTAGTATATGTTACCAAAAAATTATGCCACAAAGAAGCACAAATACACAGATGGAGGAGGTAATCGTAGAGAAGGATATATATGTTACCAAAACTATACTACAAAGAAGCACATTGCATATACGGGAAGTATTCATAGATACAAAAATATATGTTACCAATACTATGCTACAGATAAGCACGATACATATATGGGAGGTATTCCATAGAGAATGCAATATATGTAACAAAAACTATGCTATAGAGAAGAAAGATACATATACAAGATGTTTTCCATAGAGAATGTAGTATATGTTACCAAGACTTATGCCATAGAGAAACACAATACCAAGGCAGAGGAAGTATTCCACAGAGAATGCTAAGTTTTTTTAGACGAAGGAGATAAGCCCATAGGATGCATACTGTATTTGAAAATAAAACTAATGTGAAGAGCAAGATCGTAAGGAAAATATCCTAAAAAATAGAAGAACCCCTTTAAAAACTAACGAAGGATGGTATAGAGTACTCATCATGCCTGTGGATATCCTTCACAAAGAAGAATGCCATGACAGAGATGAACATCGTAACAGATATGAGTATCCTAAAAAACTCGAATTCTAGGGCAAGATGTGAGGGAAAATGAAGAAATGACCAAATAAAAAAGAGGCCCAAGATATTAGTTAAGAAGAGTAATGGCACCTCGAACTTCTCAGTGATGGGAGGAAAGTCGGGTACGCAACCCCACCCTTTCCATGTGGGATGTCTGAGGTGTCGAAGCCGTATTTGGTAGTTCAAATAGTGATATGCATAGAAAGTACCTAGGATGGTCAGTCCTCTATTAATGGATGTGCCCTAGCTTTAATGCTAATACCAAATGTCGGCCCAGGTGGATATCTGACCTAGATTCTACCTTTCCTTTCAATTCAAAACTCGTTAATTCTTAGTGGATAGGTAACCCAATGTTGGATCGATAATAAATTCATACTTAGACTATACGACATGTCATATGTTCTCTAACTTACCACTATGGAACGTGCTTAGTAGGGGAAATTTTACCCTGGCGCATAGACTATAATCTACAGTGGTAAATGTTGTATAGTCATAGCCTTAATCCAAGTCTCGACCTTTATGATTTTAATTTGTTTATACATAGCATACATTATAGGGGTGACCTATATAGTATGGATATTATATGAGTGATCTATATATGATGGATTGATCATGCATAACATAGATTATATCCTATATTATATGGATATTTATGCATGGCATAGGTTATGTTAATGGGAAGGGGATATTGTTATAATTATTTAGTACGATTAGTATGGGTTCAATGGAAACCCAAACTTGTTTTGTAGTCAAAATTTATAACAATATTCATAGTAAGAAACTTAAATGCAGTAGCAAGAAGACTATATCTCATGTAAACAAGGGAGACGACTATGGTATATTTTCATGGATAGTAGCAGTAAGAAAATAAATAATGATGCAGATGTATAAAGATTATTTCGTATGTCACAGTAGATTCAATAATTTATAGTGTTTTCCCCTAACCATTTTTTTTTTTAGTGAAATTTGGTGTATGTTACATATGGTATCAGAGTTGTAGGTTACAATGCTTGGACCTTAGGGAAGCACCAAAATTCAGTTTTTTTGTTGTTCCTTGAAGAGAATATAACAAACACATTTACTGTTACAAACATAAAAAAAATTGCCTATTGTAAAAATGTTTGGACATAATGAAGAAGAAAACATAACTGAAGGAAATCCAGATCAAGAGTTTCCTAAAGACCTTGAGCATAACACTCAAGGGAGTTCAGCCACCCAGGTTTTGGAAACAATGAAGAACCTTATTGTGGAACTAAAAGTGTTCAAGGCAGATAATGAAAAACTAAATAAAGCACAAGAAGACCAATTGGAAATAAACGAAATGTTTCTATGCACTATAGTAATAAAGAAGAGTCCCAAGGAGGATGAAAAAGAGGAGGAGGTCAACAAACATTCCTCTAAAAAAATCTGGTCATGAAATCGAAAGAGAGGATAGTTCATCGGTAGACACACACATGAAAAAAAACAAAGCATCTACAGGAAGGAAAAGAAAATAAGTGGATCACTTGGAAGGTCAATTCAAGAAAATAAATCCGTCCACCTTTGATGGAGAATCAAAGACTGGGGAGGAGGATGAAACATTGTTACAAGATATAAATAAATATTTCTAGATATATAACTACTCTAGTAATATGAAATTCATAATAGCCATTTACAACTTAAAAGTAAAAGATAGTATCTGGTGGCAAGACCTGAAATTACCCAAGGGATTGAAAGAAAAACGAATGGAATGGTCATATTTTAAAAAGTATTTCAATAAAAAGTACTTATCATAAAGTTATTATGAAAGAAAAAATAAGGAATTCTATGAAGTGTGATTGGGACAAATGGCCATGGATGGCATATTAAATAATTTTTTATATATGTTAAGGTTTGTACCATACATCAAAGAAGACAAAGTGAAAATACAAAGGTTCTTGAGCTATCTACCATAGTCGTACAAAGAAAAAATTGAATTTGATAATCCCAAGTATTTAAATGAAGTGTTTAGAAAGGATCAAATGTGTTATGATCATTACAAACAAAGATCTGAAATTCACAAAGCATAGAAGGACAAGAAACATGAAATATGGAATCAACATAAGAAAGGATTCCAACGATCCCCTTTTCGTAATATGGTGAAACGTTTCCAAAGGAAAGATTACCATTCAAATACACAGAATTCCCAAGGGGGAAATAGACCAGCTAAACTGGGAGTCGAGAAGGTTGGGGACAGACCCAGAGAACCATTAAAGTGTTGGGAATATGAAGAACGTCACTTGAGGAGGAATTGTCCATGCTTAAATTCCACAACAACAAATTCAATACATAACCTTCAACAGGCTTCGATGATTGGAGATGTTGGTAGAAGCGTTCACAAAATCAATGAAACTCTGAATGGAAGACTTGGGGATCATCAATCCACTATTTTGGAAGTCGAAGGTCAAATTCATTCCCACAATGTCTCTATACTAATTGACCAAGGAGCTAGTCTGAGTTATATTAATCCCTCTTTAGTTGAATTTAACAAACTAAAGAAAATAAAGCATGCTAAGTCCTAGTTAGTATAGCTAGCAACAGGGACCAAAAGAAGAGTAACAGATTTTAATTCTAATTGTGAACTAAAAATAGATGGTCAAAGTACTAAGTTAAATCCAAATGTTTTACCTTTGGGATATTACGATTTAATCATTGGAATGGACTGGTTAGAGAAACATAAAGTGATATTAAACTTCTATTAAAATTCATATGTGTACATATATGAAAACAACACAGTTAGGACAGTACAAGGGATAAAAAAATGAGTTTCGATTAGGCAAATATCAACCATGCAGTTTAAGAAATGTATGAGCAAAGGTTTCCAAATTTATGTTTTACAAGTAACTAACCTGCTAGGGGAAGAAACCAAACCAAGTCTAGAAGACTTTAGAGTCCTATGTGGGTTTAGAGATGTGTTTGTAGATGAAATACCTGAACTACCTTCAAGGGGAGAGATATATTTCTCTATTGATATACCACCTAGATCTGCTCCGTATCAAAGGAACCTTATAGGATGAGCCTATATGAATTAACAGAACTAAAAATTTAGTTACAAGAACTACTGGATAAGGAATATATCATACCGACTATTTCTCCTTGGGGAGCACAAGTTTTATTCATTAAAAATAAATATGGGACTTTAATAATGTGTATTGACTATCGACAACTGAATAAAATGACAATTAATAATAAGTATCCCTTACCCAAAATTAATGACCTCTTTGACCAAGTTGGAGGAGAAAATATATTTTCTAAACTAGATTTAAGGTTTGGTTATCACCAAGTCAGAATAAAATATGAAGACGTAAATACAACAACTTTTATAGCACGTTATGGACTCTATGAGTTTGTCGTAATCCCATTCGGGCTTACTAATTCCCCAACAACCTTTATGTGCTTTATGAATAGTATATTAAGCTAATATATGGACATATTTGTGCTAATTTTTATCGATGATATTCTAATTTACTCAAAAACAGAAGAAGAACATGAAGATCATCTGAAAGTAGTATTGCAGACTTTAAAGGAGTATAAGTTGTATGCTAATTTTGATAAATTCGACTTCTACCAAACAAAGATACAATACTTAGGGCACGTAATATCTGAATATGGTATTGTTGTTGATCCAAAAAATATAAAATCCATTAGGGAATGGCCTATTCCTAAGGATGTAGTAGACATCAGATCATTTATGGGAATTACCTGTTATTACCAGGTATTTATCAAAGGATTTTCTAAGATTTCACATCCAATTACACTGCTACAGAAAAAGGGAATAAAATTCACTTGGTCACGAAAGTGTTAGGACATCTTTGATAAATTAAAAAGTCTGTTAACTACAACACCTATCCTAAAGGTAGTGGATCCTGATAAAGAGTTTACAGTTTGTGTGGATGAAAGAAAAGAGGGATTAGGAGGAGTATTGACACAAGACATACACGTTGTCTGTCATGAATCATGTAAACTGAAGGAACATGAATGGAATTATGCTACACATGATTTGGAATTAGAATTCCTAATTCATTCTTTAAAAATGTGGCAACATTATTTAATGGCAATAAATTTTCTTCTATTAACCGACAATAGTGGTTTAAAGTGTTTACTTAGTAAACCATATCTCAACACAAGGCAAGAAAGATGGCTGGCCTTTTTAAGAGAATTTGATTTCGAGGTACGACACAACAACGGTAAGGAAAACAAAGTTGCAAATGCACTAAGTTAGAGGATTAACGGGTTCTATGAAATAAACATCAGCAAAGAAGAAAATGATATCAAACAGAGAATAAAATCAACAAGCATTAATGACGAAAATTACATGAAAACAACAACAAAATTGCAAGGAAATGTTGAATAAATAAACAAAACAGATCTGAGTTTGGACAAAAATGGGTTGTTAAGGTTCAAAAATCAACTATATGTACCAAATTATATTGATTTAAAGTCCACAATTCTTGACGAACTACAAAAAAAACTGTACTCTGGCCACCAAGGATACCATAAAACTATAACATCCTTAAGAAAATTGTTTTATTGGCCTAACTTGAAGAATGAAACAATTGAATATTTATCTAAATGTTTAGATTGTTAATAGGTAAAGGATGTTCATCAACACCCAGTAGGTCTATTACAACTTCTACCTATACCAGAATGGAAATGAGAGATTATCTCGATGGACTTCATCACAAGTTTCCCTGAGACTCAAAGACCAAATAACTCAATCATGGTACTAATTGATAAACTAAGAAAATTTACACATTTTATATATGTCAAATCTACTTATAAAGTGAATAATATCGTTGAAATTTTCATGAAAGAAATATTTAGATTACATGGAATTCTTAATATGGTGATTTATGATAGATATGTCAAATTCACGTCAAACTAGAATGAACAAACCAGATTATCGAAGACATGTTGTGAATGTACGAAAGGATGAAACCAACAAAGTGGGAGGAGTACCTCAACTTAGTTGAATTTTCTTACAACAACAGTTATCGAACGTCATCTAAGATGAGTCCCTTCGAAGCATTATATAGGAGTAAATGCACAAATCCTATTAGCTAGGTCAATCCAGTTGATAGGATTATGGCAGGACCATAAATTCTCTAGGAAATGGAGAGAATGGTAAGAACAGTACAACAAAGCTTAAAAGAGGCCCAAGACCGACATAAAAGATAAGAAGATTTAAATATAAGACATAAATAATTTCAAATCGAGTACCATGTATATCTAAAAGTAAAAGAAAGAAGGAGTTCTCTAAGGCGAGGAAGTTGTTCAAAGTTGGCACCAATATTTTGTGGCCCTTCGAGATTTTAACTTGAATCGGACCTGTGGCATATCAACTAGAACTTCCTGCAAATTTAAAAGTTCATAATGTTTTTCATGTTTCATTACTAAAAATTTATATTCATGATCCTACTCACATCATTGATTGGAACATGGTGTAGGTGGAACCATAAGGCAAGTTCCAAGAGGAATATCTACGCATTCTGGATAGGAAATAAACAATACTACATAACAGAGCCATCGCCTAGGTAAAAGTGCAATTGAAGGACTTTAGACTTGAGCAGGCCACTTGGGAATTGTGAGAAGATATGTTGAAATCTTATCCAACCATATTCTGAGAGAGGAATGAACACTATGGTGTAACGAACCCTGTCATTATGACATAAACCTCACAAAACAAGTACCATTTTTTTTTCTTTTATGTAGGAAGGTAATAATGACAATACACTCAAACATCGCAACATGATGACGAACACAATGCATGTAATTCATACAACATACAAACATAAGGACCTAGCATACTAGTACATCATGCAGCTGGAAGCAATGTACGACATTCAATTAGACGAAGAATAAAAATGACTACGATATCGTCCTACCCTGCAAGGTTAGGACCTCCAGGACACATAAGAAACGCTCAAGCCCAGGTTCCCATCAATTTTTACCATTTAAGGTCTCAAGTCTGGAGACATTTCTTAGGAACAAGTAGGTGTTTACATCTCACGCAACACAAGCCAGACCATGCCTACTAAGCTAAAAGGAAACATCAATCAATCCAACACAACAACTTCAAGGACAAGTAGCTAGAACCCTCCCGACGAGCGAAAGACAACAATTAAACATTACCATACAAGTAAAAAACCGCAATTAGAAAAAAAAACATCATCCACGTCGGGAGGCACATGACCCTAATTCAGATTCCGTACGCGCTTATCGATCAACGCACACAACTATAGAATTATAAGGTATCACGTCGCCACATTACGACAAGTGTGCTAGGGATCCAAGCTCAATAAAATAATTCTAAACCTTTAACCAAACACAAAATACAACGTGGCCGAAATCCAACTTGCATTTTCATACATTTATACGACGTCCTTAGATGAATGTGCTCTAAACAATAAATAAAAAATGGATGCAGGTTGACTATATTCGATACATTTAAATTGGCGCAATGACTAGATGTAATTCATTAGCAGTTATCATCATAGGGACTAATTCACAACATAAGTAACCAATCAACATCTAAAGGTAAAATCACCTAGCCATCTTCAAGTAACATTATAATTCCCATTAAATTACAACCCTTTACATCATTATGAAGAATAAAGCTACTTATAAATAATAATTACAATTGATCATATAATGGTTCCATTGACAACATTAGTGAAATCAACATATCCTTATTTAGTTCCCTGTTGTAAAGTCAATTAAAGCTATTAATCTAATGCAAAAGAAGTTTGTTTAACTATTATAAAGGAAAAATTACCATAACCATAATGGAATCATTTTTAACTATTGTAAAAAAAATGAAAGGAAAAATCAAACGGAGATAGTATGCCAAAGTTACGATCCTGGGAAATTGATGGACCAATTTACCCCAACGGGGCCCATATTCTGGTGTTTCATCTCCTAGGGTTAGTTTTTTGGATGTTTAGGGTTTTCCATTGTTTATCAATAATATATAGGCCTCCAATCCTCATTGTAACAAAAAGTTCAGAGCCCAGTAGCCGCCACATCTCTTCTCAGAGATAATCTACCAGCGCCCGAGCTATTTTATTTCCATTCTGTCTATAAGCATATTTCAGTCATTTGTTGTTAATGAAATGAATTGTTTCTTCCGCTGCATCTTTGCGTTTATGTGTATTTATGTATTTCATTGTGTTCCTGCATAAATACAGATCAGTGGTATCAGAGTAGTTTGCTCTTTCTCGATCCTTCTTTTCATGTCCTCAACGAGGTCGGGGTATAAGGAGTTAGGGCTCGATCTGGTTGAACCGTTGCAAGATCAACCTCACAAAACCTGACGACCGCCGATGGGGAAAGAAAATAAATATGAGGGAGTAGGAGATCCTATCAAATTATTGCTCGAGGAGGCCCTTGAGAAACAACGGAACATGATGATGGACAACTTTGCCTATATCCTTCAATGACTGCCCACTGGCAATGCATCTACATCCAACAACCATTCTGGAGGCGCCACTCCTTTTAAGGTACAAGAAAACTTTGACATTCCCATAGTTGAGGGCCAAATAGATGCAGATGTCATTGACAGATGGTTGAATCTGTTAGAAGGATATTTCTCGGTTCATGAATTTTTCAACCGAGAAAGGATTATTTTTACACTCCTTAAAGCTACCCCCCATGTCAAGGACTAGTCGGAAACCTACTAAGAGAAAAAGAGAGAGGGGGAACCCTCTCTATTCTTAGTCACACCCACTTGGAATTCTTTCTGAGACACCATCAAGGAACAATATTATCCCATGGGAAGATATGAGGACAAATACATACAATGGAGTACGTTGCGGCAGCAAAGGGACCAAGATGTGCATGAGCTGACGAATTTGTTCCATACCCTACACACAAAGTTGGGTATCAAAGATTCGGAGAAACATTTGGTGTTAAAGTACTGTAGTTGTCTTCATATATACATTCAGGAGGAAATGGAGTTCCTCGACACCTCCTCCCTTGGTGTGGCATACCGGTATGCTACCAATATTGAGCAGAAGTTCAAACAGAAGAAGCGAGACTTTGGGTATGTGAATTAGAAGCAAGGGAAAGGTACCCCCAAACCGTCGAACAAAGGATCAAGCCAAGGTGGGGTTGCCCAGGACAACCCACCAAAGCCACAAGAAAATAACAACATCACGAAGTCAAAAAAGGACATGGGAAGTGGTGTGAGTTCCATAAGATCTCCACTCACAACACAAGTGAGTGTCGGGCCAAGCAGTCACTAGTAGTTGAATTGAAGGATTCTGAATTAGATGCAGGCTCAAACTCTGAATCAGAACCCAACAAGGGGAATGATAGGGGGAAGCATATTATCGATGCGGATCCCAACACCACTGTTTCCACCACGAAGATCCAGAAGAAGGAACCAGAAGATCCAAAGGAGGCAGAGCACCTCTTCCATTCCCAGATGTGGCTAAAGGGTTCCCCATTGTAGTTCATTGTCGATAGTGGGAGCCAGAAGAACCTCATCTCAGTATCAGGTGGTTGGACCAAGGACGGGACCTCTACATAAGCCAACAATGTTTCCTTCCCTACAACATCAAGCTCGTCACAGATGAGGTATTATGTGACATTGCTCCTGTTGATGTTTCTGATGTATTATTAGGCCAACCATACTTGTGGAAGCGACATGATGTGTATGTGTCCAGGCCTTGTGTTGTTATTATTACGTTGGGCAATAAGCTGTACAGGATACCTGAATTAGCATCGCCTACAACCATCTCTTTGGTTACTGCAAAACAATGCAGTAAGATCATTACCAAAACCAAGAAATTAGTTTTCCTGATGATCCGCCCTCAGGGAAAGAAGAAGACTGTGGCCACAACCTCAAAGCAGGGCCCCTCTGCATGGAAACAACAGATGGATAAGGTCATGGAGGAGTAAGAGGACATCTTCCCCTCCCCCATAGGGGTGCCTCTACACTGTCAGGTCAAGCACCCCATTGATCTGAACCCAGGTGCGTCGCTGCCCAATGGACCAATCTATCGATGCTTTGTTCTGAAGAATGGAGAAATCAAGAGGCAAATTCAGGATTTGTTGCAGAGACG
Organism: Picea engelmannii; assembly: GCA_009831015.1. NCBI lineage: Eukaryota > Viridiplantae > Streptophyta > Pinopsida > Pinales > Pinaceae > Picea > Picea engelmannii. The sequence continues at coordinate 475,539 of ML780330.1, forward strand.
TCACATCCGACTGAGTTCATCACCCTATGGGAGCCCAATCGTGCTGGTGTAAAAGAAGGATGAGACTTGGAGACTCTGCATTGACTATCGGGCACTGAACAAGATCATTGTCCGGAATAGGTACCCGATACCACCGATTGATGACCTTCTGTACCAACTCAAGGGGGCAGAATATTTCAGCAAGATCGACTTAAAGTCTGGGTGTTACCAGGTACCAATAAAACCCTCTGATGTGTGGAAGACTTCCTTCAAATCCAAGGAGGGCCTTTTCGAATGGTTGGTCATGCGTTTCGGGTTGACGAATGCCCTTGCAACCTTCATGAGACTAATGGACAACATCTTGCGACCATTCACCAACTCATTTGTAGTGGTGTACTTGGATGAAATTATGATCTTCAGTTAGACTTGGGAAGAGCACCTCCACCACATCCGACAATTCCTCCAAACACTGCGACAACACAATTTGTGTGCCAATTTGGAGAAGTGCACTTTTGGCATGACCTGGGCTCAGTATCTGTGATACATCATTGATGATCGTGGGGTGCATGTGGATCCAACCAAGATCCAATTCATCCGGGATTGTTCATCCCCAACAACCCTAATAGAGCTCCGCATCTTTTTGGGTCTTGCCAATTTATACCACAGGTTTTTGTTGGGATTCTCTCATATCACTTGGCCCTTGAGTCAAGTCACCAAGGGAGGACCGAAAGAAAGATTATTTTAGTCTGAATCTCAACATAATGCATTCGATGATTTGAATCATCACCTTTTCTCTGCACTAGTGATCACATTACCAGACTTTCAACAACCATTTGAGATCGAGATAGATACCTTCAACTATGTTATTGCAACATTCCTTACTCAACAGGGGCATCCAGTGGCATATCACAGTGAGACAATTTCTGACACAGTCCGAAAGTATCCCACTTATGACAAAGAGATGTATTCCATTGTGCAGGCTTGCCGACAATGGAAGAATTACCTTTTGGGAAAGGAAACGGTCATCCACACAGACCACCGACCCTTGCAGTTCATACAGACACAAGGGAAGTTGCAGAACGATCACCATCATAAGTGGTCCACATACCTATAGTAGTTTCATTTGAACATTAAGTACAAGAAAGGAAGCACCAATAATGTTGCAGACTGCCTCAACCGACCCCCTATCATGGTGCTAACCATGGTGCTCAACTCTTGTGGGAACGAGACTTCTGACTGGCCGCTTCTCTACAAAAGTGATGCAAAATTCGGCCACACATACAATACACTCTTGGAGGGTAAGAAAGTTCCTAATTTTCACCTCCAGGCTGCCCTGCCATGTCCCCTGGGATATCTTTGTGTTCCTTCAAGCGAGCGTGCCAAGATGATTTGGGAGGTGCACTACAGTCAGGTCACTGGGCATTTCGGGGTCAAGAAAACCATGACAGTACTGCAAAAGTATTTCTATTGGTCGAACCTTCGACAGGATGTCGGGAAGTACATCAAGTCATGCACTGATTGTACCATTGCCAAACTGACCATCAAGAAGCAAGGCCTCTATACTCTATTGCCTACCCCTAGTCGACCTTGGGAATCTATCTCCATGGATTACATGTCGGGCCTTCCTTCTACTAAGCATGGAAATGACTGTGTTTTTGTGTTCGTCGACAGATTCTCGAAGATGTCCATTATGACGGCCTGGAAGAAGAATATCATAGCAAAAGCCACTGCTAAACTCTTCTTTGAATGAGTGTGGGTACACTTTGGGATCCTCAGTCTATTATCTCATATCGGGACAGAAAGTTCCTCAGTACATTTTGGTCCAGCCTCTGGTAGATGCTAGACAACAAGTTCACCAAGTCCACATCTTTCCATCTGCACACTAATGGCCAGACAGAGGTCGTCAACCGGATGATTGTACACATTTTGCGCATGTGCAACTCAAAGCATCCACACACAAAACAACTACAACTGGGCTCTCCATAGCTCAACCAGCCACAACCCCTTTCAAGTGGGATTGGGATTCTAGCCACTGTGTCCCATTGATGTAGCCATGCCATTTGCGGCTACTCAGGCAGATTCATCCCATGTCTAGTCTGAGGCTGAAAAGGAAAACAACTTCATTGATTGCATTCAGAACATCCTCCAACAGGTTCATGACATCTTGGACAAAGCCAATGCTAAGTACAAGAAATGACATGATCAACATCGGGTTCCACACATCTTCTAGGTGGGCGACAAAGTGTGTCTACATTTGCAAAAGGAGTGCCTCGTTGGACCCTACTGCAAGATTCTCTCGCTCTGATATTGTCCATACACCATCATCAAGGTTGTAGGGGACAATACCTTTGAGCTCAGTATCCCACCATTCCTTGTTCTGCACCCAGTGTTCAATGTGGACCACCTTCGACCCTACTTTCCACCTCTACTAGACACATTCGACATGGCAGAGAAACTCACACCAACAGAATTAAACCCAGATTGCATGGAACACGCCACAACTGATCGGATTATGGACACACAGATCAAGAACACCTGCCAGCAGAGGATCCAGCTATATCGAGTTGTCAAAGTAGGCCAAATCCTTCACCAGGGCAAGGGGCTCACTAGGGACCAAGTTCAGCAAAAGTTTCTTCATCTCATGGAGGAACTCAACACAATGGGGACCATTTCTTCCTAAGGGAGGACGAATGATCCAGGTGAATATTGGTCGCCACCCACCTATTCCACTTGGACCCACAGCATATTTTCTTTCAGTTTTTCAGTTTCCTTAATTGTAGCATAATTTACTATTTTTAGTAGTTTTTCGGGTCCTGAACTTTCGGAGCCGTTTTGAGGCCCTAAACAACGTTTTTTGGGCTTCAATGCTCTGACGAATATGAGTCTGTTTCGGCCTCGATATTCAATGTGAGTAGTGTATTCCTCAGATAAATATTTCTAATGATGTATCAAGTGCGTCAAATGGAGTTAGTATGCCAAAGTTACGACCCTCCGAAATTGATGTACCAATTTACCCCAACGAGGCCCATATTATCGTGGTTCATCTCCTAGGGTTAGGTTTTTGGATGTTTAGGGTTTCCATTGTTTCTCAATAATATATAGGCCTTCGAGCCTCATTGTAACACAAATTCAAGAGGCCAGTAGCCACCACATCTCTTCTCAGAGATAAGCTACCAGAGCCTGAGCTATTTTATTTCCATTTTGTTTGTAAGCATATTTCAGTCATTTGCTATTAATGAAATGAAGTTTTACTTCCGCTGCATCTCTGTGTTTATGTGTATTTCTATATTTCATTGTGTTCCTGCATCAATCTGGATCATAATGTGAGTCTGGTTAGTAAGATATCGTTAGCATGCATCCATCAACGGAACATGTCGGCGATAAAAATCAACATCATAATATCTAGTCTTATGCCACATATGTAATATCAAAACATTCAAAACATGATCGTTCACTCCCTGACGATCCGGTGTCCAAGGAGATCCTTCAATGCCATCGATATACTCAAATGTCCAGAGTCCTGCACACTCAGGAAAACCAGTCAATAAAACCCGTCGATATAAATATCATAAAATAACATATCATCAAATCCACAAACATCATCATGCTCCATAATCGAATCAATTAATCATATAGTGAACCAGATCACTTGCACGCAACTGTCCACAAGAATAAGTCACATCGGGTGTGCTCAAGAGAGGGATGTTATATATGGACAATGTTGTACTCAAGGGAGAGAGGATTTAATATCCTCAAATTTTAGACAGTTAAATTCTATGTGGAATTTTGAAAATAATTTTTCGTTTTTGGAAAATTCAAATTTGTAAATTATTTGCCAATTATGACAAATCCGAATTTGGAATTTTGGTTTATGTAATTAATTATTTAATTATTGTTGGGAAAATATTTGACTTTCCCAACTATCCTCCTTTATTGGACACATGTATGAGACAATTTTTTTAATAAATTTAATGTTGGAAGACAAGTGGAACAACTAGGTTAAAAATAGTTGACCATGACTCCATGAGTGGGGAACAGGTTTGAGTTACCTCAATGATGATTTTGAAAAGTGGAAGAATTGTAATTTGACCACTAGAAACACCCAAAAATCAGGGATTTGTAGAGCTGTGAATTTACCCAAGGAGGGAATGGAAGATCTAGGCACAAGAATGTATATATTTACAAAATATTTGGGAGGCACAACACTCCTTAGTATGTGGGAAATGGAAAATTGTTTTTTGTTATGAACACTGTTAGTGTGAGGAGAAGTATTTTGTGATCTATGGATGGTGACTATAGATAACGAGGATCATTTAGTTTGCCCTTATGGACTCATGGTTAGGCTAGGGGGTGAGAAGGACAAGTGATCTTGGTTGTTATGTTCTACGCTTGGGTGGAACATGGTTTTTCCATTTCTGTTCCAACATCATTTTTCATATTTGTATCTCAGCTTGTATTCCTTTGTCAATATTATATTATGGTTATTTTATTTGTTAGGAATATGTTAACTGTGTATACATAAATGAAGTTAGTTCTTAAGGGACTATATAACCATGTTATACTATGGCTTATCATAGTTAAATGATACTAGAAATATTATTTATTTAAAATATGATGGTTGTACACATATCTTTAAATATATTTTTGAATTTCTATTCAAATATGTGCATAGACAAACAATACAGAGAATAGATAGAAAGAATAACAGTCCAAATACATTTTGTATTCCCATAGGAAGATAGTGATGCAGTAGACTTCAAAGTGTTTCAAAAGTAACCATTGTATAAAATCGATCATTGTTCAAACATTACATTTTTAGTATTATAGACCAAAAAAAACTCCACAACTTCTTGTACTGTAAACAGAGCTCTAAGGACGCGCATATGTCGGTAAAAGAAGGACATGGAACTCAAATACCTTCTATGGTAAAATGCTTCCTTCACCCGAGTGCACTGATCTTCCCAACCTACAAGCGAATTAAAGTGAGGGTTTGGTAACTTCGCTAGCAATTAAATTCTTATGAAATTAAATAAAAATAAATCAAGGACATAATTTATCTTTGGCCATGATGAAATCAAATTGCCTTTGCTCCTTATGAGTAAATCCATACATGATCCAGGAGGAGGAGGAGTGGACCCGTAACCAGTTGATGGGTACTCTCACAAAGAATAAGGGGCCCATCATTAATTCTCGTATCAATATATAAACTTTTACATAAGAAATTTAAAGAAAATAATGATGATACATAAAATCTCTATCATTACAGTGTCCCTGTACATTTTCTCTAAAGAAATCTTAAATATCTAAATATAGAGAATATATTTATAGATGAAAACACAATATTATAATCAGTAAGGGAAACATATGTTTTGACAGAACGTAAATCACGATACATATACGAGGAAGTATTTGACCCACACATACTTTCGGCTATACACAGAAACAAATCCACAAAGAACGCAATATATATGTTACAAAAACTATGCTACAAATAGAACAATACATGTATGGGGAAGTATTCCACAGAGAAATGCAGTATATGTTACCAAAAAATTATGTCACCGAGAAGGACGACTAAACATACAGATGAGGTAATCACAAAGAAGGCAATATATGTTACCAAAACTATACTACAAATAAGCACAATGCATATATGGGAAGTATTCACATAGAAGGAAATATATGTTAACAAAACTATGCTATGGATAAGAATGATACGTCTATGTGAGGTATTCCATAGAGATTGCAGTATATGTCACAAAAACTATGCTACAGAGAATAAAAATACATATACGGAAGGTATTCCATAGAGAATGCAGTACATATTACCAATACTTATGCCACATAGAAACACGATACCAAGGCAGAGGAAGTATTCCATAGAGAACGCTAAGTTATTTTAAATGGAGGAGATAATCCCATAGGATGCATATTGTATTTGCAAAGAAAACTAATGGGAAGAGAAACACCATAAGGCAGAGACCCTAAACAATAGAATAACCCCTTTAAAAACTGATGAAGGAGGGTATAGAGCACTCATCGTTCTTGTTGAGATCCTTCACAGAGATGAATGCCATGACAGAGACAAACATCGTAACAGACACGAAGGACATCAGAGAACTGAGTATCATAACAAAGTCGAATGAAAGGGTTGGACGCGAGGGTAAATAGAAAAATGACGAAATAAAAATGAGAAAAAAGAGATTAGTTACAAAGAGTAATGGCACCTCGAACTTCTCAGTGATGGGGGGAACGTCGGATATGCCACCCCACCCTTGTCGTGTGGGATGTCCGAGTTGTCGAAGAGGAAATGGGTGGTTGAAATAGTGACATGACTAGAGACTACCTAGCATGGCCAATTCCTCATTAGTGGATATGCCCTGACTTTAATGCCAAGACAAAATGTCGGTTGAGGTGCATATATGACCTGGATTCCCCCTTTTCTTTTGTTTCAAAACCCATTAATGTTGAGTGGACATGTAGCCCAATGATGTATCGGTAATAACTAACTGTCTATATAACTTCATACTTCGACTATACAACATGTCGTATGTTCTCTAGCTTACCACTATGGAACGTTCTTGGTAGGGGCGATTTTATCCTAGCGGGTAGACTATAATCTACAATGGTAAACACAATATAGTCATAGCCTTAATCCAAGTCTTGAACTTTATGATTTGTATTTGTTTATACATGGTATAGATTATATGGGTGACCTATATATTATGGATATTATATGAGTGATATATATATTATGGATTTTGTATGCATAACATATATTGTACGAGTGACCTACATAATATGGATATTTATGCATGGCATAGGTTATTTCAATGGGAAGGGGATATTTCTATAATTTTTTAGTAAGGTTAGTATGGGTTCGATCGAAACCCAAGCTTGTTTTGTAGTCAAACTTTATAACAATAATCATAGTAAGAAACATTAATGCAGTAGTAAGAAGACTATATCTCATGTAAACAAGGGTGACGACTATGGTATACTTTCATGGATAGTAGCAGTAAGCACATAAAAAGTGACATAAATTTATAAAGAGTATTTCGTATGCCACGACATATTCGATAATTTATAGTGTTTTCCCCTAATAATTATTTTTCTTTTTTTTTAGTGAAATTTGGGGTATGTTACAAAATTCAAGAGGTATGTTCAAAAGAAATACTTGACTAAGAGATACTATGAGAAGAAAATGAAGGATTTATTTGAACTCAAGATTTGGAATATGACAATAGATGAATATGCAAGAAGGTTTTTGGAACTACTAAAGTATGTTTATTTCATCAAGGAAGAGCTGGTTAAGATTCAGATGTATTTGAGTGGGATGCCATCATTTATCAGTGAAAAGATACAATATGATGATCCCAAAACATTGGAGGATACCATAAGGCGAGATAAATGCCTTTATGATCAACATAAAGGAAGACCAATTTTCCAAAAAATCTTGGGAAGACAAGAAGAAAAACAAAATGGAATAGAGGGAAAAGGGGATTAAGCCACCATTATTCAAAAATAATCCTCAGGGAAATCCAACTTCTAGAGAACCCAAAATGATTGAGATGGGGGAGAAAAGACCAAGGAATCCACCTATTATATGTTCAGGTTTTGGGGGAGATCATATGTATAGAGATTGTCCTCACAGAGGTGAAAAAGTGAGGAATGTTTACAATGTACAACAAGATGATACAGTGGAGTACATGGGCATAAATGTACCTAGGATCTATTAATCCCTCGACAACACGTAAGATGATTTTCAATCACATATGATTGAAATGGAAGGTAATATTAGCAACTGAACCATTGCTATCTTAATTGATTTAGGAGCTAGTCATAGTTATATATATCATAAGATGGCGGAAATATTGCATTTTCCAAAACACAATCATGGAAAATCTTGGTTGGTGCAGCTAGCTATTGGAGATAAAAGAAAAATTAATGCGATGGTTAAGGCATGTCCAATGGAAATTAATGGAATAAGTGATGCATCCCCCTTACCACTAATACATTTGGGTCAAATTTCGACGACACGTTCTATGCAATTGCCACTTTATATTGTCGGGAGAAGGACAAACAACAGACTCCCTCAAACATCGTTTCACATGTGGTCACTTTTCCGACGACATAGATACCATCGTAAGACCGACGTCTTGGAGGTGGCAATACCGATGTCTTGAACGTGGCAAGAGAGACATCGTGAAGGTCGCAAGAGAGATGTCTTGGACGTGGCAAGTGCAACGTCTTGGACGTGGCAAAAACAACATCGTGGAGGTGGCAAGAGAAACATCGTGGACGTGGCAAGTGAGATGTCTTGGAGGTGGCAAGAGCGACATCTTGGAGGTGCCAAGAGAGACGTCTTGGAGGTGGCAAGAGCGACGTTAAAAGACATCAACTCCGACGTGGTTGTTATGGCAGCGACACTCTTGGAGGTGGCAAGAGCGACGTCTTGGAGGTAGCAAGAGAGACGTCTTGGATATCTTTCAAGCCTTCAAATCTAAATTTCTTTCATATTTTCACATCCAACAGCCTATAATCCATTTCCACAACATTCAATGCAACAGATAGATTATAAAACCTCAAATCTAAATTTCTTTCATATGCGATATCCCTAACAACCCGAAAATTAAAGCCTCAAATCTAAATTGCGTTCAACCTATATCCGACAACCCCAACATTAACGTTCCGACAACCCCAACATTAAGGTTCCAACAACCCCAACATTAGCGTTCACAACATATAATCCACCTACCCCAACATTCCATTCACAACATATAATCCACCTGCCCCAACATTCACATTCAATGCTGTGTAGCACATTGGATATTGCTCACCTTCTTCCATTACTCTCGTCCCCAGCTACAGCAGCATTGAAAGCGGGCCTGATACCATCGTCCCCAAGCTCAGCTACGACAGCATTGAAAGCAGGCTTGATACCATCGCGAGAGATTCATGGATTCTTGAGAAAGCCCCCCCTGCTACAGCTCGGAATTGCATTCGACGACTTTATCCAAACTACTTAGAAGCAGGAAGTCACGTGATCGAATCCTTTCATGGTGTTAATGCCTCTTCGCCAGGCTCTACAACTAGAAAGGCACGCACTTTTCTAATATATTTAATTTTTTCTGATGTTTTGCTCAAAAGATTTCGGATCCACTGCCATAAAATGTTACAATATTATGGAACAGTTTACAAAGATACATTTTTACGGTTCGGATTCATTCCGAGAGTGCATAATCATCTTGTCCGATTTGATTAACAAATATTGCAGACCAGCTAGATGCATCTCACAATTGATTTAATTTATAGCCAAGCATATAATGTAATAGAGGCTTGAGAGCATTAAGAATCAGTGTGAAGTTGTTTAATAATTTTAGCATGTATCCACCATTATTTGAGGGCACAACTAGAACTCATAAACAAGACGACCTGAACGGAAAAATAAATCACATAGCACAGAGCATCAGAGTGGCGCAGCGGAAGCGTGGTGGACCCATAACCCACAGGTCCCAGGATCGAAATCCTGGCTCTGATACACGTAGGTTCAAATCTTTTTTATTTTACGTCATTTAGTAGCTTTACCTGAGCAGCTGGACATCATTTTCATGTTCACCAGTTGTGAAAACCTTGCCTGTACTGACACTGAAACATAAAAATGGAACTTAAACCTATTTTTCTATAAATCATCAATGCAAAAAGCACAAAAATATTAAAGAGAGAACAAATTTAAAGAACCAGATGGTGGTGTGAAAACACACCATTGACAGACAGAGGGACTGCAATGGCATTGCACAATCACAAATTGTGATACATGTTTATGCCCTCTCTCCACGGATGCGGCGAGCAAGCTGTATATCTTTGGGCATGATAGTAACCCTCTTCGCATGGATGGCGCACAGGTTGGTGTCCTCGAACAGCCCAACAAGATATGCCTCCGCCGCTTCTTGCAATGCCGCCACCGCTGACGACTGGAATATCAAGTCTGTCTTGAAGTCCTGGGCAATCTCCCTTATGAGAAGGGCAGCTTTCTTATGAGAAGCTCGGAGCTCTTCTGATATTTTCGGATTTCACGGAGAGCAACTGAGGCTTTTTCACTCCACCCGTAGCAGGTGCAGACTTCAGGGTTGCCTTGGTTGCCAGCTGCTTCCGTGGTGCCTTTCCCTCTGTTGATTTACGGGCAGTCTGCTTAGTTCGTGCCATCTCCTCTTCTCTTCTGTCTCCCTACGACTTGCTTCCTTCTCCTCTGCTCTGAACTGCAACTTCAAATTCAAGAAACCCTACACAAAAAATGAATGCGTTTATAATCTATGCTTGGCCTTTTTATTCACTTCAAAATATTTGAAAATTAAAACCTAAGTGCAAAACCTAAGTCCCCTTAAGAATATGATTATAACCTAAGTGCAAAACCTAAGTCCCCTTAAGAATATGATTATAACCTAAGTGCAAAACCTCAACCCGCAGATGGAATTCGAGGGGTAAATTCTCCGTCCCTGGGCAATTTAGCTGTCAAATATGGTGAGTGGGTCAAATGCTCAATAAGTTGGTAAATTGGTTTTAACTATCAAGTTTGACAAATAGGTTGTATTTCAAATTTCAACCTTGCCTCCACCCCATCTCCACAAATGAAGGAAACAAGTTGGGAATCAAACAAGGGTCATTATCCATCCCTAGTTTAAAGGAGTTATGGGTTGACATGATCGCCAATGGCATATTGCCCATGGTTTGGAAAAACGCCTTTCCCTACTATGTTGTCAACATTGTTGCTTGCAAATTGTGGGTTTGTCGCAATACTCTTCTGTTTTTTTCCTTGCATTGAGAATTACTTAGTCAAATAGATTGCCTAGCTCTGTTGTTGTGTGTGGGTTGAGTTTCCTAGTCTTATATGTAATTATAAGGTTTGTGCTTTCAATGTCAAAGCTCAAATCATAAGGTTTGTGGTTATTTGTTCATGGCCAAGTCAGGGCCACCTATGGCTTCAAACAACTAAGCTCGTCAAGCTCGACTAGTTACTCAAGCCACCAACAACCCTGATGGAGGACAAATTTATATAGTATATAAGAACTCCCAGAACAATAAAACAATTGCAACTCAAAAGGCCTTGCCTAGGAAGTTGACAACCTTTAATGTGTTGACACCTAGTAAGCCACAACCTCGGCAGTTGCAAAGAAGTTGGTATGCCTTAGCCCAAGATCTATTGTTATATTTAGGATAGACTTGAGATTTTCTAAGGTTTTCTTAAAGGATTAAAAAAACTTGGAGGTTTGAACAATTCTGATCTTTTTATTGAGGTCACACTCATCTCACCATTGAAATATGCATAAACTCAATGGTGTGTCTTATATCAGTGACTTTGAAAGTTATAAGTGGCATGACATGGTGGATATATATGGGGATAACCTTTTATGTATTTATCACGGTGACTCTAGCATGCGCCTCTTTATTTAATAGTCCCTAACATAATTGTGATTACCTAATTACACAATTCTTTGTTTAGAAGACCCCAATGTCAATGCAATTTCCAGATTGCAAGGTTAAGGGTCCGAGTGGGAATTTATCCTCCCTTTATTTCTTCCCTAAGCAGGATTAGCTGATGTGGGGCTTGCCCATTGAACATCGTAGATTCACAATTTTGGGAAGGAATCTCCCTCGCCTTTATTTCTTAGTCCCTGAGTGTGATTTCTTAATGTGGAGTCCTCCCATTTAACATTGTAGTTGAGAGGATAAGAGGGAATTTCTATTCCCTTTATTTCTTCCTCAAGTGTTATTTCTCAATGTGGGGATTTCCAAATCGACTTCACAAAAATAGGATGTCAAGAGGCACATTCCCTCTCTTTCAGATCCTCCATAAGTGTAATTTCCCAATGTGGGGCCTACCGAATTAGAACCGCGCCATTTATTGGAACAATAGGTTATGTGGGTTCATCATACCTATAGATCTTCTAAAGATAGTTAGTTGACTAGGAAAGCCAACTGAGTGGTCTACTGAGGAGTCAATTGAATGATTGTCTAAGGGATCAACTGGGCATTCGATTATTTGGATAGTTAGACCAAAGTAGTTGACTAGGGTATAGAACAAGGTAGAAATCAAAGAGTTTGTTATGTGCCCTTTCCAATCTATGTGGACCTTATCTCCCTCACTTCAAGCGAGTTGTTTACACTCCGATGCTATATAGGATGGCCTTATGGGTCGATCTAACAAGCATGTTTAAGTAACATATGAACAAATATGATATGTGTTGTGTATGGAAGTCTTTTGGTTTCTTACACTTCCATGTATGTTGAGCTATGCTTAGTTGTGATTGTGTTGTAATGGTGCCTTTAGACACCACCTCTCTCTTGGAATATGAGCTCTCTAATACACCAAATTCCTTGGTTCTCCAACATGGTATTGAAGCTAGTAGTTCTTTGGATGCTAACAATTCTACATGTTCCAGACAAGTCAGATCTATCTAGTAGATTGACTCGGGGTTTCGAATTACACACTAAATCTAGAATTATATTAGTATATTATCATCATGAGTTCCAAGATCTTTGTGATTCTGAATGGCCATAATTATGGAATATGGGAACAATATATGGAAACATTTTTGAAGAGTAAATATGGTAGTTTACAAAAATTGTGGTTCTAGATCCAAAGGATGACTCTCATAAATTCATCATTGATGGAAAGAAAGATGATGTTGTAGGAGTCATAACAACCTACATCTGTAGGGAGATTTTCTTTCATACAAGTGGGATTGACTGTTAGAATAATTTTTGGAAGAAGTTGAATACTATGTTTGATAAAGACAATGAAAGTTATGCAGATTGAGAAAGAGTTGATCTCTTTAGATCCTCTATATTTTGAAAGCATTGAAGACTACTTAGCCTATGTGAAGGAAGTTTAGAAAAATTGGGAGAATGCATAAAGGATTTTTCAAATAAAGATGGTCATCTCATAGAATTAGTCATCTCATGCAACAAGGATTTTCCAAAGAAAGATGGTCATCTCATAGAATTAGTCATCTGATGCAAGAAGGGTTTTACAAAGAAAGATGGTAATCTCATAGAGGGTCTCTTTCCATCACTTATTGCATGTTATTCTATGGATACTTATGAGATGAGTTCCTTCCCTAGGAACCCCTACATAATACTATCATTCAAGAGTCAAAGTGTTACATTTCATTGTCATGCATCATGTTTCATTGCGACTAAGTGGACATATGTTGGTGAGAACGATGTTATCAGCTCATCATATTCACTCACAGATTCTTCAGAGGATGATGTCATCAGCTCATCATTTTTATTTCTGTTTTTATCGACCAAGTCTAAATCATAACTGCATCTTAATCATAACCACATCCTAAATACCTAGTGGACCTTCTTAAATGAGGCCACATTACGTTTATTCCATGCTAGCTAACTAGTGGGCCTTATTTAATAATAACAACCATAATGGACCCAATCCACTTTACATTGAATGACCACCATAACTATACCATTACTAGTTTAATGGGCCTTTTCCCCCTAGCTCCACCCCTTGAATCCAATACAATTTAGATTGAATGACCACCATAACTATACCATCACTAGTCTAATGGGCCTTTCACCCCCCCCCAAAACCCCCTGCCCATTACACCTCTAAGAAGGATCCCAACATTCCATACCCATTTGGAAAGTGTTTCCCTCAATGCTTGTAGTGTGGATGTACAACAATAAATGAGGGTCGCATGTATGGTTTCTAATAACAAATATGAAGTAGTCCAAAGAGATAGGGTCCCATGTGCAAGGGTTTGTCTCAATGCTCTAGTAGTCCACGAAGTTCATCCATAAATCTAGGTCCCATGTACGAGTGATGACCACCATGCTAAAATAGTTAGTGTCCCATGTGAAAGTGCTAACTGCAATGCTAAATCAATCCAAAAAGCTCGTCCATAAACTTGGATCCCATCCTTGGTAGTTCACTTTGACACCCAAATGATGACTCTTGAGCTCAACTAATGGTCGAGTATGTCCTCAAAATTCCCACCACGGTCATTTCGATCCAAATAAATAGAATCCAAAAGATAATGCACATGGTTGTAAGAGGTCAATTCGGGAGATGAAAGGAACATTACCATTTAAGATTGTCCAAGATGAACATCAATAGCCATCATCGGCCCGTAAGTAACCTCAAATACATTATATACATCAGGTGGAGTAGAGGCATCAAAATCGAAAGTGAAAGTAGTTATCTTCCAAGAAAAGACAATTATTCATGTACCAACCATCACAATCATGGTTTGAATCCCAACAAGAAAATATATCTCATTTATACTCTTCACTAATATCATGATATATTTCAATAAGTTGTTAGCTCTCCTTAAGCTCTCATATTATGTGTGTGATTTGATCCTCCCAATTTGTTTCCATTCTTTGGATCTATGAGGCTTTGGGGGCATTGAATATTGATCAAAAGAATAACATAATATCAAATAAAACCCCAAAAAATCCTCTATCCAATGATATTGGTCTAGTTGCAATATGGGCGCTCTGTCAAAAGATATATTCTCTACAATATTGATGGTTCTAACAAAAAGGACCCTAGAATAACTTACTTTAAATCAACGATTTCTCCAAGAGCGACGACTTTGAATGGAACCATTATTTTTTTTAATTGGATGTTTTTTCAAGAGGAATTGAAATCTAGATTTTTTTTCCCCATATTATTCACATAAAGATACAAGAACATATCTGAATGTTTCTGCCTCTTTTTTCTTAGGAAAACATATATAAAAATAAGGAAAAAAAATTCTTCCACTTTCTTTCCCAAGAAGGAGATCCAATACTAATTGTTATTTACCTTTGTTATAAAAATAAAATCACATATAATATATCCAAGCTTAAGATTGTAAGGTCCCATTTACTTGATTATATAAAAATACCCTTCAGGGATGTAAACACTATACAATGATCCTTTTGGAAGAAATCCACTATTGTTCACTTACCTCTTAAGGTAAGGTGGCCTCTCATTGAGCTATGTTCGAACACAAAATACTTCAATACATATCCAGATACTTCAATACATATCCATAAGGACTTTCTCTCTTTATAGCTAACTCGAGAACCCTAATCATAACCACCTCATAATTACCTAATAGACTTTCTTTAATGAGGCCACATTACATACATTCCATTCTAATTGACTAATGTATCTTATTTAATAATAACATCCATAATGAACCCATTCCACTTTACATTGAATTACCACCATAACTATATCATTACTACCCTAGTGGTACCTTTGGCCCCCTAATTACACCCCTAGGGAGGATCTAAACATATAGCCATCAACCATTGTGGCACTCTCTTCTCCTCAATAACACAATGAAAAGATTTAAAGAATCTCCTACAACGCTCTAATCTCACTCACACCAACCCATTTATCTCATGACAGCCAATATGCTCACTATTGAGCACTCTAGGCCCTCATCTAGACATCAATTGTGATGAGATTCTCTTCTATGTCATATCGCAAGGGAGATCTCCCTTTTATCTACTCCATAGTCCCTTGGATATCTTCTTCCCTTCCAATGTAGGAAAAAAAAGTCCAACAGTATTGGTTTCACACTTTGAATGACCTAAAGGAAACCACTCAGTTCAAAATATCCATGACCAGCACTAACAAGGTTGCAGGTTTTGATAGTGCTTAATTCACCTCTTGTGGACATTCCAACCATGTTTTTTCCCTCAAAACCATCCAATTTCATATCATTTCTTACAAGAAAAACCCCCACTACCCATAGTTTTTTCCTAGTCATAATTCCATGGGGATTTTTCCTTATTTGCATGCATAAAAACCATGTTTCCACACAAGTTCCACCATGAACAATGAGAAGAAGAGAATTTGGATAGGAAAATGGATAATTCACATGGGAAAGAAATGTTATTAGGTATAATGGAGAGTCTAAGAATCATTCATGAATGAGGGTGAATAATGGTTTCCCCCCAAGTTTATTCTGCATAAGACAAATGTGCCCTTTCGGACAAGAAGCATGAGGAAACATCTAAAAGAACACCCAATTAAAAGATAAGTGGGACATATTTTTAAGGAATCATGGGCAAGGAAGTTTTTACTTCAAAGACAAGTGTCAAACCATATCACCCATGCACCCTCTTTCCTCTTTCTCTCTTTATATGGTATCATGGTCCCCTTGTTACTTCTCAAGCAACCTTTTATGTGCATAATATATTACTATTGTCATATCATAAGGACACCATGGAAATCATAAAAATCACACCATAATACTTTCCCACAATGGAAAGACATCTAAAATTCAATAGTTAGACCACTAGGAACATTTAGAACTCATTGACCTTATTTATACACAACAACGTTGCAACTGCGACCATTATTTTACAAGCGTGGCAAGAGAGACGACTATGTTACAAACGTGGCAAGAGCGACGACTATGTTACAAACATGGCAATAGAGAAAAAAACATGGCAATAGAGATGAAAATGTGGCAAGAGAGACGTCAACATGGCAATAGCGATGTTATCGGGGAATATGGAAAAAAAAATTAAAATTTCCTCTATTTTTCGACAGTATGGCCAATTTTGTCCATAATGTCGAAAATAGAACGCCAAAATTTTTACAATATGTACTAGTGTACTCTCCTTCGAGCTACATGACCTTCCAATCAAGGATATTTGATTTTGTGAGCTAAATCGGCTTTTTAAAACCTTGATTATCTCACTTTGTAATTGAACACGGGCTGTTTCGGCCTTTTGGTGTAGGTCCTATGGCACCCACAACCTCTCCCTTTGCGCTGCTGAAATATCATGTTTTAAGCACTAGCCCCTTCTTGGATGTGACCTTGGGCTATGAACTCACATAAACAAGTGATAGCAGGATGACCCAAATTTCTTTTAGACCACACCACTTTTCTCCCCACAATTCATCATCAATCGCCACGCGTCCCTTTTGCAATACCGTGGTTTCAATTGTGGCTCGCTCTCAAATTTTTAAAACTCAAGCATCTTCTGACCCCGCAATTGAGCGTGACTATTGATCTCACGATCTCGAATGAGGCCTCTTGATCAACGACTCAGATCTACCCCTTTCGAATCAACAGATCAGATCTACCCCTTTGAAATCAACGGTCGTGATTTTCTTCATGATTCGGGTCTCAAAGTTTTCAACTCTCAAACCTTACTTTATATGAAATGACAGATCTCCTACTAGATGTCCTCCTCAATCGACAACTCTAACCATTTTGGGATTTCGGACTTTAGAAATATCAACTCTCAAATCTCATCTTCCCCCAATTGCTTTTATCCAAAGCTTGTGATTCATTGATGCATGTTTTTCATAGATCGACATCTACGGTCCCCTCTGGTCTTCGGACTTAAAAAAAATCAATTATCAACTTTCACTTTCCCTCAAAATGTGTGGATTTATGTCGCGTGTCCTATTGAATTGGCCGATTGAGATTTACTTTGAGTCTTTACCCAGAGTCCATAGTTTTGCACTATGTGTCTCCCTTAATCTGATGGCTATGATTTACTTCACGTCTTTACTTGGAGTCCATAGATTTATGTCGCGTGTCCTCTAGATATGACGGTCCATATTCACTTCGGACTTCAGGTTTCATAAGTTTCAACTCTCAACTAAAACCCAAATGCATTTATCCGAAGCTCTCGATTCGTCGCTACGTGTCCCTTTTGATCTAACGGTCCATATTTACTTCGACTATTTCACCTCCTCCTTGTCACCAAAATTCTGGAGTTGTGGATCTTGAGCCACCTATCCTCCTTGACGATGGATGGTCTCAATTTACTTCGGAACTTCAAGAATTTGACATTATGCTCTCCTCTGCACTTCAAGAGACTTAAATCTCGCACACCTGATCCAGATCCAATTATCTGGAGCGATCCTGCTCCCTCCTAGACAACTCTTGATTGATAATTCATGAAGGCTTCAGAGCTTCACCCTCCTCCGAATTTTTATCCTCGCTATCTCTTTTGAGCTTGATCCCCTTGAGTATTTTGATATCCCATGCACTCCTTGCATTCCTAGGCTCTCGCCAAACTTAGATTGAATGATTTATTTGGAAGAAATTCTTCCCACTCTCCTTGCACTCCTTTGTTCTGGTTCATCGAAACTTAGCCTCTCCTTGATGTTGTGCAATCCTTGCACTTGGTCTAAGCTCCCTTTGTTCCTTCTGAACTGTTCTGATTCAATTTAAGAATCTGCTAACACACTCCTTGCATGCGATGTGCACACCTTGCATATGAGTTTCAAAAGAGAAACAATTGAAACTTATCCAATTTTGTGACAAATTCATATGATCAATTCTAACAACCATACATAAATGAAAATGAAATAAATCACATACAAAATATATCATTCATTCAATCACACATCATAATGAACATTGTCCAAGGAATTGGAACAATTATGTCTTCTCTATTCATTCATGAAATAAAGTTACATAGTATTACAATTCTTCACTGCATCTTTCTTCTACTCTGCTACTCCACTCTTCTCTTCTCTCCCTAATCTCTTGTATCTTACAATACAAAAACAAAAAATATATCTAAGGAGTGTCTCCTTGATCTCTTCTCCTTATTGTCTGCAACCTATCCTATCAGGTTCTAGTGGTTATCTACCTTGTCCTATTACAATAACTATCAGTTATTACCCAATAAGGGATGCAACTACCTATCTGTAACTCCTTACAGTCGTATAAGACTTTACAAGAAAGATATATTAAAAAACGGTGTTTCCAAAATAGCTCCACAATTCGTTTTCCTTCTGAATTAAATGTTTATTTGAAATTTTGTCATTCTGAGATGTCATATCCCTGCCTCCACACTTGCGTATTTGAATTTGAAGGCGATGCTCCTACATCATACTCCTCTGGATAAAATATTCATGGACTCCTGTCCATGAGCTCCTGCATTATTTTTCCATGCTTCAAAATATCTAGTTCAGTGACCCAACTTGAGTCTTCCATTGGATGATCTTTCCACTTCACTAAGTATTCATGATATGTCTTCCTCTTGGTCTTATTTCCAAATCTCTTTTCTATGATTTTCTCCATCTTAGGTTTTTCTACTGTGGGAAATTGTTCTTCCCACTTAACTTCTTTCTGATCATTTGGTTCTGCTGCATCATCTCTCCTGTAAGGATACAGGTCTGCAACATTGAATATCGGTGATATCCCAACATTGTCTGGAAACCCAATTTCATAAGAATTAGCTATAAATTTTCTGAGAATCCTGCATGGTCCTATCTTCTTCATTTTCAACTTGTTATATGTTCCCCCTCGAAAACTTTCCTTTCTGAAATGAGATAAAACTTCATCTCCCACTTTGAATTGAATTTCCCTCCTCTTCTGATCAACTCTGTTCTTATATTTCAGGCTATTGTCCTGTAGTTGTTCTCTGACTCTGTCATGGAGTTTTTTCATTTCTAATGAAAAATCTTCTGCACCAACACTTATAAATTCATCTTGATTATGATCTCTCAACACTGTAATCCCTCTTGGATGTATGCGATACACAATTTTAAATGGAATTTTTCCTATTCTCTTGTTCACCGAATTATTAAATGAAAATTTTGTTTGTGCCAAAATATGATCCCATTGAGGACCTTTCTCAGCGACTAAACTTCTTAACAAGTTTCCCAGACTCTTGTTTACTACTTCAGTCTATCCATCTGTTTGAGGGTTATATGTTGAACTACAGGACAAGTTTGTCCCCAGCCTCTTCCATAGAGTCCTCCAAAAGTGTCCTACAAATTTGGTGTCCCTGTCTGAGACTATGCTCCTAGGAAATCCATGTAGTCTCACCACTTCTCTAAAAACCAAATTGTCTATATGTGTAGCATCGTTTGTCTTATAGCATGGTATGAAATGTGCCATCTTTGAAATTTTGTCCACCACAAAAAATATGGAATCACTCCCTTTTTGGGTTCTAGGCAATCCCAATATAAAATCCATATTGATTGCATCCCATGACCTTTCTCAAATTTGTAATGGATGATATAAACCAGTGTTATGTTGTCCTCCTTTTGCATACTGGAAAATTATGCACTTGTTCACAAACCTTTTCACCTCTTCCCTCATGCTCGACCAATAGTATGAATTGCTCAGCTATGAAAATATCTTATCATGACCAAAATGTCCAGCTAAACCTCCGTTGTGTTTCTCTTTCAGTAGGTTATCTCTCATTGAGCATTTTGGTATGCATAGTTGGCTCCCTTTGTATAATAATCCATCTTGGATCAAATATTATGTCCATGGGACTCTGTCTCCCAACAAAGGATTCTTACATGCCTCATAAGATTCCTTAAAATCTAGATCTTCTCAATACAATTCCTTAAGGTGTTCAAAACCTAAGGTCTCCACTTGGAATTCCTGTACAATTAAACTCCTCCTCCTCAAAGCGTCTGCAACTTTGTTAGCAGTGTAGAAATATGTTTAATAACAAAAGTAAAATTCTGCATAAAATTCTACCCATTTAGCATGTCTCTAATTCAACTTTTCTTGCCTAGTAATAAACTACAAATATTGATTATCACTGTACAAGACAAATTCTTTAGGAATTAGATAGTTCCTCCACTTCTTCAAAGATTGAATCGCTGCATAAAATTATTTTTCATATGTGGAATACTTCTTCTTGGTGTCATTCATCTTCTCACTGAAATAAGCAACTGGCCTATTATCCTGACTCAAGACTTCTCCAATAGCTACTCCACTTGCATCACATATCACTTGAAATGTTTTCCCAAAAGCTGGTAAGACCAGAATTGGTTGTTCAGTGATATTCCCCTTCAACACTTTGAAACTTTTTTCATCTTCCTATGTCTAATTAAAAGACTTATGTTTCTTCTTCACAGTGTCCAGCATGGGTGTACATATACCACTGAAATTTCTGATAAAATTTCTCTGAAAAATTGCTAATCCATGAAAACTTCTTACTTCAAATATGCTTCTTGGAGATGACCATTCTTTGATTGGTCTCACCTTTTCTGGAGCCATCTTCAATTCATTTTTAAGAGATCACAAAAACCAAGTATATGAGTTATGTCTTCATAAAAGAGATTTTCTTCAGATTTATCAACAATTTTTCTTGCTTCAACCTTCTCACTACTGATGTCAAATGGTTTAAGTTTTCTCCATCTATCTTACTGAAGATTAATATGTCATCTAGATACACTATGACAAATTTACCTATGAAGTCTTTCAATACTTCATTCATTAATATCATAAATTTGTCAACCCAAATGGCATGACCAACCATTCAAACAAACCTTCATTTGTCTTGAATGTTGTCTTCCATTCATCTCCCTCTCTCATCCTTATTTGATGATATCCACTCTTCAAGTATATCTTGGAAAAATAACTTGCTCCACTCAAACAATCCATCAAATCATACATCTTCGGTAAAGGGAATCTATACCTAATGGTGATCTTATTGATGGCTCTGGAATCTGTACACATTCTCCATCCTCCATCCTTCTTTGGACTCAACACAGTTGGTATTGAGCATGGGATTAGGATTTCCCTGACTAAACCATTATCCAACAACTCTTGGACTTAATTTTTGACTTCCTCATTCTCTCTAAGTGTCAACTTATAAGATTCTTTGTTTGGTAAAATATCTCCTAGAATAAGGTCAATATGATGTCTTATACTCCTAATGGGTGGAAATGAGTGAGGTAACTCATCCACTAATATGTTAGAAAAGTTTTCTAACAGTTCGTGGATTTCTTCAGGTAAATCCTCCACAGAAGTATTTGTAAGGATAACTCTTGGATTCCTCACTATAGAAAACTACATCTCCTACTCCTTCTTGACTTCATTCAAGAGTTCATTCTCACTCATGAGAGGCATACTTGAACTGGATTCCCTCTTTTGATATTTGTCTTCTCTTGGCAACAACATATGTGTCCTACCATTCTTTTCTAAGGTATAAGTATTTTTTCTTCCATCATGCATAACATTTCGGTCAAACTGCCATGGTCTCCCCAATAAAATATGACATACATCCATAGTAATTACATCAAATAATATTCCATCCCTATAACCTCCTATTTTAAATTCAACTTGGCATTTTTGAATTTCCATTACTTGATATCCTTTCTCCAACCATGATACCTTGTATGGATTTTGATGTGCATTTCTCTTCAGTTCTAGTTTCTCGACCATATCTGTGGATACTATATTGTTAGTGCTCCCACTATCCATGATCATCTTTCAAACTATGTCTTTTGTCTTGCAAGTAGTTCTGAATAGACTTATTCACTGAACTGGTTCCTCTACCTCTTTCTTTGGTTTAAGAATAACTTTCCTCATCATGAGGTTCTTTCCTCCTTCTACTGCTTCCACTTCCACATATTTCTATGCTTTAAAAATGTGTTATTCTCCTCCTTTTGTGTATTTCTTCCTCACGAGGCATTTCCAAGACATGTGCCATGACTTTCCAGAAGAATAACATCTAAATTCACCTCCTCTGTCTCTTCCTCTTCCTCTAGGAAAATATCTTCTTCCTCCATGTTTCCCTTCTCTAGAACTTCCAACTTTCTCAGGGTGATTATGTTTCTTTCTAGCTTCATGTTTTGGTTTTTGGGACTTCTCTTTGGTGGTTTCCTTACCTCGGCTTGAATTTTATCCTCTGTTTCGTTGGTTTTTCTTTCTGGCCAATTTATCTTTAGCTTTCAAGTCTGCTTGATAAGCATCCTCGACTTTACTAACAGACATCATGCTGATCTCCTTTTGTATTTCATATCTCATTCCATTGATATACCTGCCTATTTTTTCATCCTCATTCTCTTTCTGTCCAACCTTGATGTTTGGTCTACAAAATTCCTAAGTGTATTACTTTACTGATAACCTTTTTTGTCCCAGGTTCTACAATCTTCTAAACAGATTGATTTGATATTCCTCCGAGATAAAGTTTTCTTTGAGCTTGGCTACCATCCTATCCTAGCTTTTAATTTTTTTCTTTCCCTTGCATCTGCAATCAAGTTGCAGTTCGTCCCATCATAGTGGTGCATGGCCCTTCAGTCTTGTCACTGCATGATTCACCATCTTGTCTTCTTCAATATCTTAGTAATCGAAGTACTTGTCCATAGCTCGTACCCAATCCAACAATTCTTCAACTTCTAAATTTCCTTCATACATTGGTACCTCTATTTTTTCTCTGCCTCATATTCTTGAAACAACTTTCAATAAGCGATCTTCTGAAACATCCTCTACTACATATTCTTTGACCTCTATCTCTTCGCTTTAAAATTCAATGATATATCTAGTGTCTCGTGCTCTCCTCTACATTGTTTCCATGGCATCGAGTCTCATTCTGAGTCACCTCATTTCTTCTTCCATTTCTAGATTATCTCTACGTCTTCTGGGTGGCATGATTCCACTGCCTTTCCTTCTAATGTCTATAAACAAAATCAACTCTTGATACCAATAATGATATCAATTTATCGCCTTTCTCCTTTGTTTTCTGTTGGAAAACAAATTCAATAGCTCTGATACCACCTGACACAACCGCCTACTCTCCTTCGGGATACACAACCTCCCGGTTAAGGATCTTCGATTCTGTGAGCCAAATAGTCTCTTTGAAACCTTCATGGTCTCACTTTGTAATTCAACATAGGCTCTTTTGTCCTTTTGGTGCAGGTCCTATGGCACCCACAACCTCTCTATTTGCGCTGTTGAACTATTGTGTTTTAGGCACTAGCCCCTTTTCCACTAGGCACTTCCTGGATGTGACCTTAGGCTATGACCTCACGTAAACACGTGATTGCAGGGTGGAGAAAAGTAGTTTTATACCACACCACTTTTCTCCCAACAATTTACCATCAGTCCCCATGCATCCCTTTTGCAATATCGTGGTTTCAATTGTGGGCCGCTCTCAGATCTTTAAAACTCGAGCATCTTCTGACCCCACAATTCATAGTGACCGTTGATCTCACGATCTTGAATGAGGCCTCTCGATCAATGGCTCATATATCCCCCTTTCAAATCAACATGTCATATCTACCACTTTCAAATCAACGGTCGTGATTTGCTTCGAGATTCGGGTTTCAGAGTTTTCAACTCTCAAACCTTACTTTCTTTGCAATGATAGATCTCTTTCCATGTGTCCTCCTCAATTAACGACACTAAACATTTCTAGATTTTGGTCTTAGAAAATAGAAACTCCCAATTATCATCTTCCCCCAATTTCTTTTATTCGAAACTTGCGATCCACTGACGCATGTCTTTCACAGATTGATGGATACTATCCCTTCGGGTCTTCGGACTTCGAAAAAATCAATTCTCAACTTTCACTTTTCCTCGAAGTGTGCTAATTTATTTCGCGTGTCTTCTTAAATCAGATGGCCATGATTTACTTTGGGTCTTTTCCCGGAGTCAACTGGTTTGCAACGCACGTCCCCCTTAATCTGACGGCTATGATTTAATTCGGGTCTTTACCCAGAGTCCATAGATTTATGTCGCATGTCCTCTAGATATGAAGGTCCATATTCACTTCAAACTTTGGGTTTTAGAAGTTTCAATTCTCAACTGAAACCCAAATGCATTTATTCGAAGCTCACGATCCCTTGCCATGTGTCCCTCTGGATCTGACGGTCCAAATTTACTTTGGCTATTTCACCTCCTCCTTGTCCATGAACTTCTAGAGTTATGGATCTTGTTCCACCTATCCTCCTTGATGATGGACAGTCCCAAATTACTTCGGGACATTGGGACTTTGAAAGTATTCTCTCCTTTGCACTTCAATATACTTAAATCTCACACACCTTATCCAGATCCAACAGTCTAGAACGATCCCACTCCCTCCTGGACAACTCTTGATCAATAATTAGTGAAGCCTTTGGAGCTTCACCCTCCTCCGAAGATTTCTCCTCACTATCTCTTATGAGCTTCATCCCCTTGAGGATTTTGATCTCCCATGCACTCCTTGCATTCCTGGGCTCTCGAAAATATCAGATCGAAGGATCTCCTTGGAATAAATTCTTCCTACACTCCTTACGCTCCTATGTTCTAGTTCTTCAACACTTAGTCGCTCCTTGACGTTGTGCACTCCTTGCACTTGGTATAAGTTCTTGTTGTTCCTTCTTGATGCATGAGCACTATAAGCAAGCCAGTAAAACGAGCACAAGAGAAGAGGATAGCTGGATATGCACCAACGCATATTTTGAAATCATTTTTAATTTGAATGGATAAGACATTAATGCAATATCTTGAAAGGATGCATTCACATTTATGTTTTGAGTTGTAATGAATATCTTGAGTGGTTGATCTCATTTGTTTGTTGGAGGCATTTATTGTATTAAATGTAAATTATTTGTAGCTTTTATTTCAATTAGATAGCTTAGATTTTAGGAGGAAAAACTCTAGAAAGCTCCCTTGTATGTATTGTATTGTATTAGTATTCTCATTGTAAGAATTAGGTAGTTGTAGAGAAATAAAATAGGAGAGAAAGGAAGAACAAAAGGTTGTATAAGAAGATAGAAGTTGCTATTGAACCCATGTACAAAGACACTGGAATTAATATGAAAAGGCTTTAATTCAATTTCATGGTGTTGTGGTGATTACCGTTTGCATCTCTTAATGGTATCTTTACAGTTTTCTTATATGCTCTGTTATGCATTTGTTTCAATGTTGTGTGTATGCATGTTTTCATGATTGAATGTATGAAGTCTTTGAGAGGGAGAGAATGAGTTTCAATTGTTTCTCATCCTTAGAATTCCTACAAGGAGTTCAGTGAAATTCTGCAAAGTGTG
>ML780330.1:501388-528587 GCA_009831015.1 Picea engelmannii
ATTTTTAAGGAATCATGGGCAAGGAAGTTTTTACTTCAAAGACAAGTGTCAAACCATATCACCCATGCACCCTCTTTCCTCTTTCTCTCTTTATATGGTATCATGGTCCCCTTGTTACTTCTCAAGCAACCTTTTATGTGCATAATATATTACTATTGTCATATCATAAGGACACCATGGAAATCATAAAAATCACACCATAATACTTTCCCACAATGGAAAGACATCTAAAATTCAATAGTTAGACCACTAGGAACATTTAGAACTCATTGACCTTATTTATACACAACAACGTTGCAACTGCGACCATTATTTTACAAGCGTGGCAAGAGAGACGACTATGTTACAAACGTGGCAAGAGCGACGACTATGTTACAAACATGGCAATAGAGAAAAAAACATGGCAATAGAGATGAAAATGTGGCAAGAGAGACGTCAACATGGCAATAGCGATGTTATCGGGGAATATGGAAAAAAAAATTAAAATTTCCTCTATTTTTCGACAGTATGGCCAATTTTGTCCATAATGTCGAAAATAGAACGCCAAAATTTTTACAATATGTACTAGTGTACTCTCCTTCGAGCTACATGACCTTCCAATCAAGGATATTTGATTTTGTGAGCTAAATCGGCTTTTTAAAACCTTGATTATCTCACTTTGTAATTGAACACGGGCTGTTTCGGCCTTTTGGTGTAGGTCCTATGGCACCCACAACCTCTCCCTTTGCGCTGCTGAAATATCATGTTTTAAGCACTAGCCCCTTCTTGGATGTGACCTTGGGCTATGAACTCACATAAACAAGTGATAGCAGGATGACCCAAATTTCTTTTAGACCACACCACTTTTCTCCCCACAATTCATCATCAATCGCCACGCGTCCCTTTTGCAATACCGTGGTTTCAATTGTGGCTCGCTCTCAAATTTTTAAAACTCAAGCATCTTCTGACCCCGCAATTGAGCGTGACTATTGATCTCACGATCTCGAATGAGGCCTCTTGATCAACGACTCAGATCTACCCCTTTCGAATCAACAGATCAGATCTACCCCTTTGAAATCAACGGTCGTGATTTTCTTCATGATTCGGGTCTCAAAGTTTTCAACTCTCAAACCTTACTTTATATGAAATGACAGATCTCCTACTAGATGTCCTCCTCAATCGACAACTCTAACCATTTTGGGATTTCGGACTTTAGAAATATCAACTCTCAAATCTCATCTTCCCCCAATTGCTTTTATCCAAAGCTTGTGATTCATTGATGCATGTTTTTCATAGATCGACATCTACGGTCCCCTCTGGTCTTCGGACTTAAAAAAAATCAATTATCAACTTTCACTTTCCCTCAAAATGTGTGGATTTATGTCGCGTGTCCTATTGAATTGGCCGATTGAGATTTACTTTGAGTCTTTACCCAGAGTCCATAGTTTTGCACTATGTGTCTCCCTTAATCTGATGGCTATGATTTACTTCACGTCTTTACTTGGAGTCCATAGATTTATGTCGCGTGTCCTCTAGATATGACGGTCCATATTCACTTCGGACTTCAGGTTTCATAAGTTTCAACTCTCAACTAAAACCCAAATGCATTTATCCGAAGCTCTCGATTCGTCGCTACGTGTCCCTTTTGATCTAACGGTCCATATTTACTTCGACTATTTCACCTCCTCCTTGTCACCAAAATTCTGGAGTTGTGGATCTTGAGCCACCTATCCTCCTTGACGATGGATGGTCTCAATTTACTTCGGAACTTCAAGAATTTGACATTATGCTCTCCTCTGCACTTCAAGAGACTTAAATCTCGCACACCTGATCCAGATCCAATTATCTG
Organism: Picea engelmannii; assembly: GCA_009831015.1. Taxonomy (NCBI): domain Eukaryota; kingdom Viridiplantae; phylum Streptophyta; class Pinopsida; order Pinales; family Pinaceae; genus Picea; species Picea engelmannii. The sequence continues at coordinate 503,217 of ML780330.1, forward strand.
GAGCGATCCTGCTCCCTCCTAGACAACTCTTGATTGATAATTCATGAAGGCTTCAGAGCTTCACCCTCCTCCGAATTTTTATCCTCGCTATCTCTTTTGAGCTTGATCCCCTTGAGTATTTTGATATCCCATGCACTCCTTGCATTCCTAGGCTCTCGCCAAACTTAGATTGAATGATTTATTTGGAAGAAATTCTTCCCACTCTCCTTGCACTCCTTTGTTCTGGTTCATCGAAACTTAGCCTCTCCTTGATGTTGTGCAATCCTTGCACTTGGTCTAAGCTCCCTTTGTTCCTTCTGAACTGTTCTGATTCAATTTAAGAATCTGCTAACACACTCCTTGCATGCGATGTGCACACCTTGCATATGAGTTTCAAAAGAGAAACAATTGAAACTTATCCAATTTTGTGACAAATTCATATGATCAATTCTAACAACCATACATAAATGAAAATGAAATAAATCACATACAAAATATATCATTCATTCAATCACACATCATAATGAACATTGTCCAAGGAATTGGAACAATTATGTCTTCTCTATTCATTCATGAAATAAAGTTACATAGTATTACAATTCTTCACTGCATCTTTCTTCTACTCTGCTACTCCACTCTTCTCTTCTCTCCCTAATCTCTTGTATCTTACAATACAAAAACAAAAAATATATCTAAGGAGTGTCTCCTTGATCTCTTCTCCTTATTGTCTGCAACCTATCCTATCAGGTTCTAGTGGTTATCTACCTTGTCCTATTACAATAACTATCAGTTATTACCCAATAAGGGATGCAACTACCTATCTGTAACTCCTTACAGTCGTATAAGACTTTACAAGAAAGATATATTAAAAAACGGTGTTTCCAAAATAGCTCCACAATTCGTTTTCCTTCTGAATTAAATGTTTATTTGAAATTTTGTCATTCTGAGATGTCATATCCCTGCCTCCACACTTGCGTATTTGAATTTGAAGGCGATGCTCCTACATCATACTCCTCTGGATAAAATATTCATGGACTCCTGTCCATGAGCTCCTGCATTATTTTTCCATGCTTCAAAATATCTAGTTCAGTGACCCAACTTGAGTCTTCCATTGGATGATCTTTCCACTTCACTAAGTATTCATGATATGTCTTCCTCTTGGTCTTATTTCCAAATCTCTTTTCTATGATTTTCTCCATCTTAGGTTTTTCTACTGTGGGAAATTGTTCTTCCCACTTAACTTCTTTCTGATCATTTGGTTCTGCTGCATCATCTCTCCTGTAAGGATACAGGTCTGCAACATTGAATATCGGTGATATCCCAACATTGTCTGGAAACCCAATTTCATAAGAATTAGCTATAAATTTTCTGAGAATCCTGCATGGTCCTATCTTCTTCATTTTCAACTTGTTATATGTTCCCCCTCGAAAACTTTCCTTTCTGAAATGAGATAAAACTTCATCTCCCACTTTGAATTGAATTTCCCTCCTCTTCTGATCAACTCTGTTCTTATATTTCAGGCTATTGTCCTGTAGTTGTTCTCTGACTCTGTCATGGAGTTTTTTCATTTCTAATGAAAAATCTTCTGCACCAACACTTATAAATTCATCTTGATTATGATCTCTCAACACTGTAATCCCTCTTGGATGTATGCGATACACAATTTTAAATGGAATTTTTCCTATTCTCTTGTTCACCGAATTATTAAATGAAAATTTTGTTTGTGCCAAAATATGATCCCATTGAGGACCTTTCTCAGCGACTAAACTTCTTAACAAGTTTCCCAGACTCTTGTTTACTACTTCAGTCTATCCATCTGTTTGAGGGTTATATGTTGAACTACAGGACAAGTTTGTCCCCAGCCTCTTCCATAGAGTCCTCCAAAAGTGTCCTACAAATTTGGTGTCCCTGTCTGAGACTATGCTCCTAGGAAATCCATGTAGTCTCACCACTTCTCTAAAAACCAAATTGTCTATATGTGTAGCATCGTTTGTCTTATAGCATGGTATGAAATGTGCCATCTTTGAAATTTTGTCCACCACAAAAAATATGGAATCACTCCCTTTTTGGGTTCTAGGCAATCCCAATATAAAATCCATATTGATTGCATCCCATGACCTTTCTCAAATTTGTAATGGATGATATAAACCAGTGTTATGTTGTCCTCCTTTTGCATACTGGAAAATTATGCACTTGTTCACAAACCTTTTCACCTCTTCCCTCATGCTCGACCAATAGTATGAATTGCTCAGCTATGAAAATATCTTATCATGACCAAAATGTCCAGCTAAACCTCCGTTGTGTTTCTCTTTCAGTAGGTTATCTCTCATTGAGCATTTTGGTATGCATAGTTGGCTCCCTTTGTATAATAATCCATCTTGGATCAAATATTATGTCCATGGGACTCTGTCTCCCAACAAAGGATTCTTACATGCCTCATAAGATTCCTTAAAATCTAGATCTTCTCAATACAATTCCTTAAGGTGTTCAAAACCTAAGGTCTCCACTTGGAATTCCTGTACAATTAAACTCCTCCTCCTCAAAGCGTCTGCAACTTTGTTAGCAGTGTAGAAATATGTTTAATAACAAAAGTAAAATTCTGCATAAAATTCTACCCATTTAGCATGTCTCTAATTCAACTTTTCTTGCCTAGTAATAAACTACAAATATTGATTATCACTGTACAAGACAAATTCTTTAGGAATTAGATAGTTCCTCCACTTCTTCAAAGATTGAATCGCTGCATAAAATTATTTTTCATATGTGGAATACTTCTTCTTGGTGTCATTCATCTTCTCACTGAAATAAGCAACTGGCCTATTATCCTGACTCAAGACTTCTCCAATAGCTACTCCACTTGCATCACATATCACTTGAAATGTTTTCCCAAAAGCTGGTAAGACCAGAATTGGTTGTTCAGTGATATTCCCCTTCAACACTTTGAAACTTTTTTCATCTTCCTATGTCTAATTAAAAGACTTATGTTTCTTCTTCACAGTGTCCAGCATGGGTGTACATATACCACTGAAATTTCTGATAAAATTTCTCTGAAAAATTGCTAATCCATGAAAACTTCTTACTTCAAATATGCTTCTTGGAGATGACCATTCTTTGATTGGTCTCACCTTTTCTGGAGCCATCTTCAATTCATTTTTAAGAGATCACAAAAACCAAGTATATGAGTTATGTCTTCATAAAAGAGATTTTCTTCAGATTTATCAACAATTTTTCTTGCTTCAACCTTCTCACTACTGATGTCAAATGGTTTAAGTTTTCTCCATCTATCTTACTGAAGATTAATATGTCATCTAGATACACTATGACAAATTTACCTATGAAGTCTTTCAATACTTCATTCATTAATATCATAAATTTGTCAACCCAAATGGCATGACCAACCATTCAAACAAACCTTCATTTGTCTTGAATGTTGTCTTCCATTCATCTCCCTCTCTCATCCTTATTTGATGATATCCACTCTTCAAGTATATCTTGGAAAAATAACTTGCTCCACTCAAACAATCCATCAAATCATACATCTTCGGTAAAGGGAATCTATACCTAATGGTGATCTTATTGATGGCTCTGGAATCTGTACACATTCTCCATCCTCCATCCTTCTTTGGACTCAACACAGTTGGTATTGAGCATGGGATTAGGATTTCCCTGACTAAACCATTATCCAACAACTCTTGGACTTAATTTTTGACTTCCTCATTCTCTCTAAGTGTCAACTTATAAGATTCTTTGTTTGGTAAAATATCTCCTAGAATAAGGTCAATATGATGTCTTATACTCCTAATGGGTGGAAATGAGTGAGGTAACTCATCCACTAATATGTTAGAAAAGTTTTCTAACAGTTCGTGGATTTCTTCAGGTAAATCCTCCACAGAAGTATTTGTAAGGATAACTCTTGGATTCCTCACTATAGAAAACTACATCTCCTACTCCTTCTTGACTTCATTCAAGAGTTCATTCTCACTCATGAGAGGCATACTTGAACTGGATTCCCTCTTTTGATATTTGTCTTCTCTTGGCAACAACATATGTGTCCTACCATTCTTTTCTAAGGTATAAGTATTTTTTCTTCCATCATGCATAACATTTCGGTCAAACTGCCATGGTCTCCCCAATAAAATATGACATACATCCATAGTAATTACATCAAATAATATTCCATCCCTATAACCTCCTATTTTAAATTCAACTTGGCATTTTTGAATTTCCATTACTTGATATCCTTTCTCCAACCATGATACCTTGTATGGATTTTGATGTGCATTTCTCTTCAGTTCTAGTTTCTCGACCATATCTGTGGATACTATATTGTTAGTGCTCCCACTATCCATGATCATCTTTCAAACTATGTCTTTTGTCTTGCAAGTAGTTCTGAATAGACTTATTCACTGAACTGGTTCCTCTACCTCTTTCTTTGGTTTAAGAATAACTTTCCTCATCATGAGGTTCTTTCCTCCTTCTACTGCTTCCACTTCCACATATTTCTATGCTTTAAAAATGTGTTATTCTCCTCCTTTTGTGTATTTCTTCCTCACGAGGCATTTCCAAGACATGTGCCATGACTTTCCAGAAGAATAACATCTAAATTCACCTCCTCTGTCTCTTCCTCTTCCTCTAGGAAAATATCTTCTTCCTCCATGTTTCCCTTCTCTAGAACTTCCAACTTTCTCAGGGTGATTATGTTTCTTTCTAGCTTCATGTTTTGGTTTTTGGGACTTCTCTTTGGTGGTTTCCTTACCTCGGCTTGAATTTTATCCTCTGTTTCGTTGGTTTTTCTTTCTGGCCAATTTATCTTTAGCTTTCAAGTCTGCTTGATAAGCATCCTCGACTTTACTAACAGACATCATGCTGATCTCCTTTTGTATTTCATATCTCATTCCATTGATATACCTGCCTATTTTTTCATCCTCATTCTCTTTCTGTCCAACCTTGATGTTTGGTCTACAAAATTCCTAAGTGTATTACTTTACTGATAACCTTTTTTGTCCCAGGTTCTACAATCTTCTAAACAGATTGATTTGATATTCCTCCGAGATAAAGTTTTCTTTGAGCTTGGCTACCATCCTATCCTAGCTTTTAATTTTTTTCTTTCCCTTGCATCTGCAATCAAGTTGCAGTTCGTCCCATCATAGTGGTGCATGGCCCTTCAGTCTTGTCACTGCATGATTCACCATCTTGTCTTCTTCAATATCTTAGTAATCGAAGTACTTGTCCATAGCTCGTACCCAATCCAACAATTCTTCAACTTCTAAATTTCCTTCATACATTGGTACCTCTATTTTTTCTCTGCCTCATATTCTTGAAACAACTTTCAATAAGCGATCTTCTGAAACATCCTCTACTACATATTCTTTGACCTCTATCTCTTCGCTTTAAAATTCAATGATATATCTAGTGTCTCGTGCTCTCCTCTACATTGTTTCCATGGCATCGAGTCTCATTCTGAGTCACCTCATTTCTTCTTCCATTTCTAGATTATCTCTACGTCTTCTGGGTGGCATGATTCCACTGCCTTTCCTTCTAATGTCTATAAACAAAATCAACTCTTGATACCAATAATGATATCAATTTATCGCCTTTCTCCTTTGTTTTCTGTTGGAAAACAAATTCAATAGCTCTGATACCACCTGACACAACCGCCTACTCTCCTTCGGGATACACAACCTCCCGGTTAAGGATCTTCGATTCTGTGAGCCAAATAGTCTCTTTGAAACCTTCATGGTCTCACTTTGTAATTCAACATAGGCTCTTTTGTCCTTTTGGTGCAGGTCCTATGGCACCCACAACCTCTCTATTTGCGCTGTTGAACTATTGTGTTTTAGGCACTAGCCCCTTTTCCACTAGGCACTTCCTGGATGTGACCTTAGGCTATGACCTCACGTAAACACGTGATTGCAGGGTGGAGAAAAGTAGTTTTATACCACACCACTTTTCTCCCAACAATTTACCATCAGTCCCCATGCATCCCTTTTGCAATATCGTGGTTTCAATTGTGGGCCGCTCTCAGATCTTTAAAACTCGAGCATCTTCTGACCCCACAATTCATAGTGACCGTTGATCTCACGATCTTGAATGAGGCCTCTCGATCAATGGCTCATATATCCCCCTTTCAAATCAACATGTCATATCTACCACTTTCAAATCAACGGTCGTGATTTGCTTCGAGATTCGGGTTTCAGAGTTTTCAACTCTCAAACCTTACTTTCTTTGCAATGATAGATCTCTTTCCATGTGTCCTCCTCAATTAACGACACTAAACATTTCTAGATTTTGGTCTTAGAAAATAGAAACTCCCAATTATCATCTTCCCCCAATTTCTTTTATTCGAAACTTGCGATCCACTGACGCATGTCTTTCACAGATTGATGGATACTATCCCTTCGGGTCTTCGGACTTCGAAAAAATCAATTCTCAACTTTCACTTTTCCTCGAAGTGTGCTAATTTATTTCGCGTGTCTTCTTAAATCAGATGGCCATGATTTACTTTGGGTCTTTTCCCGGAGTCAACTGGTTTGCAACGCACGTCCCCCTTAATCTGACGGCTATGATTTAATTCGGGTCTTTACCCAGAGTCCATAGATTTATGTCGCATGTCCTCTAGATATGAAGGTCCATATTCACTTCAAACTTTGGGTTTTAGAAGTTTCAATTCTCAACTGAAACCCAAATGCATTTATTCGAAGCTCACGATCCCTTGCCATGTGTCCCTCTGGATCTGACGGTCCAAATTTACTTTGGCTATTTCACCTCCTCCTTGTCCATGAACTTCTAGAGTTATGGATCTTGTTCCACCTATCCTCCTTGATGATGGACAGTCCCAAATTACTTCGGGACATTGGGACTTTGAAAGTATTCTCTCCTTTGCACTTCAATATACTTAAATCTCACACACCTTATCCAGATCCAACAGTCTAGAACGATCCCACTCCCTCCTGGACAACTCTTGATCAATAATTAGTGAAGCCTTTGGAGCTTCACCCTCCTCCGAAGATTTCTCCTCACTATCTCTTATGAGCTTCATCCCCTTGAGGATTTTGATCTCCCATGCACTCCTTGCATTCCTGGGCTCTCGAAAATATCAGATCGAAGGATCTCCTTGGAATAAATTCTTCCTACACTCCTTACGCTCCTATGTTCTAGTTCTTCAACACTTAGTCGCTCCTTGACGTTGTGCACTCCTTGCACTTGGTATAAGTTCTTGTTGTTCCTTCTTGATGCATGAGCACTATAAGCAAGCCAGTAAAACGAGCACAAGAGAAGAGGATAGCTGGATATGCACCAACGCATATTTTGAAATCATTTTTAATTTGAATGGATAAGACATTAATGCAATATCTTGAAAGGATGCATTCACATTTATGTTTTGAGTTGTAATGAATATCTTGAGTGGTTGATCTCATTTGTTTGTTGGAGGCATTTATTGTATTAAATGTAAATTATTTGTAGCTTTTATTTCAATTAGATAGCTTAGATTTTAGGAGGAAAAACTCTAGAAAGCTCCCTTGTATGTATTGTATTGTATTAGTATTCTCATTGTAAGAATTAGGTAGTTGTAGAGAAATAAAATAGGAGAGAAAGGAAGAACAAAAGGTTGTATAAGAAGATAGAAGTTGCTATTGAACCCATGTACAAAGACACTGGAATTAATATGAAAAGGCTTTAATTCAATTTCATGGTGTTGTGGTGATTACCGTTTGCATCTCTTAATGGTATCTTTACAGTTTTCTTATATGCTCTGTTATGCATTTGTTTCAATGTTGTGTGTATGCATGTTTTCATGATTGAATGTATGAAGTCTTTGAGAGGGAGAGAATGAGTTTCAATTGTTTCTCATCCTTAGAATTCCTACAAGGAGTTCAGTGAAATTCTGCAAAGTGTGAGTTGACAGGTTCTGAGTTTTACCTTAGACAAGCTCAGAAGAGATATCGTTGTTCTCATACTAGCATAAGTGCGAGTATAGCACAAAACCATGAAAGAAGTGCGCAGGCAGGTTGAAGTCTTATACTTTTCCAACCCAAGTGAGGGGTTGAAGGATTTTCGTTGCAAGGAGTGCACAGAAGAGGAAGACGTCAAAAACCATAGGTTATCGTGAGTGCCACAAAGAGTGCACGCAAAGAACCCTTGGAATTCTTGAGTTTGCAGTCGAAGCCAAGATCAGAAGGGATAGAGACTTCGAGAGATTTGAAGAAAAGAATAAGGTTGAATTCACCTCACAAAGGTTGACCCAAAAATAATTGACGCCAAGTCCTTTGGCTTGGAGCCATTGAAAATATGATCGGACGATGGAACTTATCGGAGGGAGGAATAACAAAATTTCATGAGTTGTTGGATCTAGTAGATCAGTGGAAAGGATAAGGATGATAACCTTTCAGTTCTCACAATCCCAAGAGGAATAGTATTCGTTGGATCTGGCTCAATGAGAGTCATTGATCTCTTGAGTTCAGATCTTGGCATTTCGAAAGTCGGGAGTTGGAGAATTGGGCTTGCATTACACAAACATTCCCGACATCATGAAACACGAAGTCACAATGTGATCATGGTTGTCGATCGCGGAGAAGCCACATGACCGTTAGATCTGGACCTGGGGAGAGGTCCCACATCGGGTTTTGGGGTTTCATGGATGTGGAGTGTTGGGGTTGTATCACGCCAATACCCCCGAAATCATGATTCGTGAAATACCTTTTTGGATAAAGTTTGTGGTCACATTCGTTGGTCATGTGGGTAAGAGTTTGTGCCTAGTGCTTGTTTGCACAGGTGTAGCTCCTAAGAAGGACCTGTGGTTACAAGTGTGAATATTCCAGCTCGAAATCGAAGAGACATTTCGGCTCAAGGGGAAAGTAAGAACGATCCTTAGACCGGGAGGTCAAGAAGAACCTGTTGATGTAGGGGTGCTGTGTCACTTTTGAACTCTTCTGAGTCAATTTAAGACACTACCAATGCACTCCTTGCGTACGATGTGCACAACTTGCATACGATGTGCACACCTTGCATACGAGTTTCAAAAGAGAAACAATTGAAACTTATCCAGTTTCTTCAGAAATTCATATGATCAATTCTAACAACCATATATAAATGAAAATAGACTAAAGAACATACATAATATATCACTCATTCAATCACACATCATAATGAACATTGTCCAAGGAATTGGAACAATTCTTTCTTCTTTATTCATTCATTAAATAAAGTTACATAGGATTGTAGTTCTTCACTGTGATTCTTTCTTCTACTCTGCTACTCTACTCTTCTCTTCTCTCCCTAATATTTTATCTTTTACAATACAAAAACAAAAAAGCTATCTTAGGAGTGGCTCCTTGAGCTCTTCTCCTTTGTTTTTGGAACCTATCTTATCAGGTTCTAGCAGTTACCTACTTTGTCCTATTACAATAACTATCAGTTATTACCCGATAAGGGTTCCCACTCCCTATCTATAACTCCTTACATTCGTATAAGACTTTACAAACAAGATATATTCAAAAACATTATTTCCAAAATATCTCAACAACTCATTTTCCTTCTGAATTAAATGTTGATTTGAAATTATGTCATGGTGAGAGGTTATATTTATGTGTCTACACTTGTGTCTTTGAATTTGAAGGCGATGTTCCTGCATCACTAAGCACCAGGGAAGATTTGAACATCATACCTTTAGGTTCCTATGAATTTCTAATTTGTATGGATTGGTTGGACCAAAACCATGCTATCCTAGACTATTATAATAAGGAATTTAATTTCTTGGATGAGGAAGGGAACCTTAAGACATTACAGGGAATTCCTAGGGTTGTAACTATCCAAGAAATGTTACCATTACATCTGAAGAAAAGTTACAGAAAAGGGTGTCAAATATTTTCATCACATATGGAAGAGGAACCTAAATATAATGTGCCAAATATTGAATGTTATGCAGTCCTAAAAGAGTTTGAAGATCTATTTAAAGAAATACTAGTATTATCCCCTAAAAGAGACATTGATTTCTCCATCAATATGATGCCTGGAGCAACCCCATTATCCAAGACCCCTTATAGGATGAGTACACCAGAATTGAAGGAATGTAAATGAAACTTGGAGAGCTTCTGAAAAAGGGGTATATATGCCCAAGTGTGTCAGCTTGGGGTGCCCCAGTGTTTTTTGTGAAGAAAAAGGATGGAACATTGAGAATTTGCATTGACTTTAGGCAGTTGAAAAAGGTAATTGTGAAGAATAAGTATCCTTTGGAAAGAATCGATGACCTTGTTGACCAGTTGAAAGATGCAAATATATTCTCCAAGGTTGATATCAAGTCAGGTTATCATCAAGTAAGAATTAAAGAAGAATACATCATCAAGACTAGATTCAGAACAAGGTATGGGCATTGTGAGTTCATAGTAGTGCCATTTGGGTTATCAAATGCACCAGTTGTCTTCATGTGTTTAATAAATTGTATTTTCAGAGAATACTTAGATAATTTTCTCATTATATTTTTATATGACATTATTATATATTCTAAGTAGGAGGAAGAGCATGAATAACACTTGAGGATGGTATCACATATATTAAGGGAGCATCGATTCTATGGAAAATCAAACAAGTGCTCATTTTATCAGAAGCAGATTAATTATTTGGCACATATCATTTCAGAGGAAGGGATAACAGTGGATCCTGAAAATATTGAGGCCATTAAAGGATGGTAAAAATGAAAGAATATGACATAGGTGAGATCATCCATGGTCCTTGTAGGATACTATAGGATATTTATTGAAGGATTCTCAAAGATTTCACACCCAATCACTTCCCTGCAAAAGAAGCGAGTGAAGTTTCAATGGACATTGGATTGTGAAAAGAGTTTCCAACACTTGAATCATTTATTAACAAGTTCTCCAATACTAAGTATTTCTGATCCAAATGAAGAATTCATTGTTTTCATTGATTCATGTAATGCAGGGCTTGGTGTAGTGCTTGGTCAAAATGGTTATGTTGTATGCTATGATTACAGGAAGTTGAAGGAGCATGAAAGGAACTATGCTACTCATGATTTGGAGTTGGAAGACATAGTGCATTTCTTGAATATGTGGGGGCAATACCTCATGGGGAAAAGCTTTGATTTGAGGACAAACCATAATGGTATGAAATATTTATTTGGAAAACCAACTCTAAATTCTAGGAAAATAAGTTGGTTAGAATTTCTCACTGAATATGACTTTGATATAAATAATATCAAAGGGAAAGAGAACATGGTGGTTGATGCACTTAGAATAATAGTTCATAAGTTGATTCTACAACTATTAGCATGTACCAATCATATTGGAAAGAGATAATCTTAGAGACTGCAAAATCAGATTTGCAATACATGGAAATAATAGAAAAATTACAACAAGGTATTTTGCAGTAGAAAATTGAAGACTATAAGCCAAAAAATCATGAAATTACCATGTACAGGGGAATAATTTATGTACCAAATTCCCAGGAATTGAAAACTATGATATTAAGAAAAATGCATAATGTACCTTATATTCGGCACCCAAGTTATTAGAAAGCTATTGCAGTTGTCAAGAGTCAATAGTATTGGCCAAGAATGAAGAAAGAAATTGTTGATTTGATTGTCAAATGCTTGGAGTGTCAAAAGGTCAAGGTTGAGCATAGACACCCAGCTGGTTTGCTACATCCATTACCCATTCCTGAGTGGAAATGGGAATATGTAACAATGTATTTCATAACCAAACTACCCAGAACAAACAAGAAACGTGACTCTATCATGGTAGCGGTGGATAAGATTACTAAAGATACCCATTTTATTTGAGTAAATCTCACTCACAAGGAAACCAACATTGTTGATATTTATATGAGGGAAATTATGCGACTACATGGTATACCCAAGATAATTTTGTTTGACATAGATCCAAAAATTACATTTAATTTTTGGAAAGGATTATTTAAAGGATTTGGAACAAATTTGAATTTTAGCACAACTTATCATCTAGAATCAAATGGACAAACAAAGAGGGTGAATCAAGTGTTTGAGGATATGTTTAGGATGTATGTGATGGATAAACCATAAAAATGGAAAGACTACCTACACTTCATAGAGTTTGATTATAACAATGGGTACCAAGCATCTTTAAAGATGATCCCATTTGAGGCAATTTATGGCATAAGGTGAAACACATCAGTAAGTTGGGACAACCCAATAGATAAAGAAGGGGTTGGGCCCAAATTAAACAGGGAAATGGAAGATAAAATGTTGAAAATAAAATAGAATTTAAACGTTGCTCAAGACATACAGAGAAGTTATGCTGATAAGGGCAGAACTCACAAGGAATTTAAAGTGGGCGACCATGTATTCTTTAAAGTAAAATTCAACAAAAGTTTCGTGAAGTTGGGAAATTGTTTAAAGTTGCTAGCTTGCTATTGTGGGATTTTTGAAATCTTAGAGATAATTGGGCATGTAACATACATGCTTACCTTTCTTGCATCAATGTCTATTCATAATGTATTCCATGTATCATTGCTCAAAAAGTATATACTTGATGATAATCATGTCAATGATTGGAAGTTGATTCAGGTGGAACAAGAAGGATCCTTTCAAGTGAATCTAGTGTGAATTCTCGACTGAAACAAGAAGCTCTGGAATCAAGCCAAAGAGATAGTAAAGGTCCAGTGTTCCCAATACGGTCCTGAAGATGAAACTTGGGAGCACGAGGATTCTATGCAGGCATAATACCTGCATCTTTTTTAGTATTTTTTATATTTTGGTTGTATATGTGTATATGATGCGTTCAAGATAGTGCATAAATAATGGGGAGGGGAATTAAATACCCCTAGGCCTAACCGTAATTGTAAATGTAAATAAAAATGTACTTAGGCTGGTGAGACGAGATCCAGAAAGGTCATTATATCTGTGATGTAAATGTAAATGTATTCACATGAAAATATTAATGAAAAACACATCAATGCGTGTAAACCAACCATGTGAAAGAGAATAGAGGACTAAAATCCACTAGTTAGGGATAGGGGGATTTAAGTTAAGGATAAGGGGCTAAGCTAGGGAGCTTAAGCAAAAAATGAATATTATATTAATATTCCTTAAATTATAAAATGTGGATAATTATTTTATGTTAAGTTATAAGGATGGGGACAAGTGGGTCAAAGTAGCTCCCAACATGCCAAGTGTCAAATTAGGAACATGCATGCAAAGAGTTTGAATTAGTGCATTTTCCATCATTCTGTCATTCCTTCATTCTTTCACTCATGGATTTCAACTTCCCTTCGTACCTCTCTATCACTAGAAGAGTACATGTACCTTAACCGAACTAGTACTGCACATGTACCTAGTTAACTTAGGAGTTGGACTGAAGAAATGAGTTTTCAGGCCCATGGGATATTAAAGAGGTGGGTTGCCAGGCCCCTGGGAAATTCTCTCCAAGCAAGAGAATTGCTAGGAATTAATCTCTCGAAGGTGCCAAAATTCAGCTACATGGCTCTAAGACTTCATTTTCCGCTTGTCGTTGAAGCCCTGAAAAGGAAATGGGGCAGCTGAAGGAATGTTGAGTAGAGAAGGGAGAAATTTCCTGGGGTGGGGAAAGCATGTGGGGAATGAGGGATTGTAGGATATTATTTTGAGTTGGAACAGGTGAAGGATTTTATCCTATTTTCTAAGACACATCAGCCTCATTAGGAATTCCTTTACCAGAGTGGCGTTTAGTCCCAGCTCGAGGTGACCCACTGTTGAGATTTTTGAGTAGTGTGGTCTAAGGGTGGGAGGAACGTGGAAGGCGTACATGTAGTTGGTGGTATTTTTATCAAATATAAGTTTCAATTATGTGTTAAATCATTTTTTGGATCATTATTTATGCATTTGTTTTTATGGTTTTTTCTTGTGTATGTTGCATGTGGATTTCTACTATTATTCTGTAAGAATCCGTTTATTTGAGTCGTATTTGTATGTTTAAATTTGGTATATAGTTCAAAACAAAATCGTGGCATTTCCCAGTTGGATGTCGAGGATGCTACAAATGAATGAAAAGTTGAAGGAGGATGGGGGTTGAAAAATATTCAATTTGGAAAACCCTTTCTAGTCAATATTTTGTGGAAAGGCGTATCATAGGAAAGTATGCATAGGGATAGAATAGTGAGACAATATATTATCCTTTTTTTTATTATTGATTGGATAATGAGTAAAAGTGAATATAACAATAATATTTTTATCAACTAGAAATCTCTAGTTCAATCCTTCTCTTTAAAAGGTGGCTGGTTAGCTTGGAAGGTAGAGAATGGAGAGTAGGTTAGGTTGGAGTGGATACATCCATCATGTATAAAACTTAATTCACATTACACAATAGGAATATATAAAATTTGGAGGAAAAATGCATTAACACACTCAATTAGGAACATGATTAGGAATTTACTAATATTTATCATAAAGGGTGGAACAAGAATGATTATTTAGGCCTACAATGACAAGGGGGGTAGAAATCATTTGGTATTCCTAAGTAAAGAAACCATAAGTAATCCATGAGAGAATAGATCACAAACAAGGTATAGTCTTATGGTCAAGAAATCAAAGCCTAGGATATTGTTAAGCTAAATTAGGTGATCATGAAAACTTTTCCTTGAATACTAATAAGATCCTAGAGGTAGAAAAAGATATAGAAGGTCAAGGCTCCAAAGAAAACAAAAAGAGTATTGTGTTTATCATTAAATAACAAAGTTATAGAACTTTCGATTTCTAAGAGAAAAATGAGACGCGCGCTCTGCAACCCGGACTAGGGTTTCAACTTTTCAGCCGAACTGCTACATTTCTAGCCCCACTGGGGCTCATGAATCAGAAGGAAGGGGGGTTGAATGGCGCCTCCTATAGCCAAGCCACTGCGAACGGAGGTACTGGCGAAGGGTTCAAACGGCCGACCTTTGAGCCTCCGCCAGATTTGTGGGCAACACTCATTACGGAAGGAACTTTTAAGGACCGGGAGATGGACATCGATCCAGAAAATGCAGTCGGCCCTGCTACAATGCCGATACCTTGGCTTCCTGGAAAATGCATTCCTCAAGCGCCGCAAGCCCCGAAGTACATTGTCAATTCACCATGCATAGAAGAGAAAAAGCAATATATGAGAGACCATGCCCTCGTAGGGAAATTCCTAGGGTTATGGCCATCAGAGCGGGATCTAATCAAATGGATACAGTACTGGTGGAAGCCAAAAGGGAACTATGAATTACAACTGGGCTCCAAGGGCTTCTTTACAATCATATTGCACAATCTCGAGGACCGCACTCGCATCTTTGATGGGGGGCCTTACTTTTTTAACTCAGGAGGACTCTTTTTAAGATTCTGGACTGTACTCTCTCCCCTAGGAGTTCTGGTTGGAAGAGGTCTTGGCTGGTATAGGAAATACCATTGGAATATATGTTAAGTCTTAAGAAGCTACCAAACAGAGATGATACACCTCTTATGTGCGCATTTGTGTATACCTGAATATAGACAAACCACTGCTGGGAACCATCATTATCGAGTACCAGGATGAAGATTGGACCCAGACCATCGAATACGAACACATTCCCTTCAGGTGCAGGAAATGCCATGAACATGGTCATCTGTTCAGAGATTGCCCCCTCAATGCGACTCACAAAGAAGGGAACCCAGAAGGCGGAAAAGACAAGGACGACTTCGCTCAACCAGTGGGGAAAAGAAGACAAGCATGACGAAAGTAGCAAAGCCAAGTAAGTAAAGATCCCTCCATTAGTAATAAATTTGCAATATTATAGGATCAACCATAGAACCTCTCAACCCTGGTAAATCCCAGTGAGCTCCCCGTAGATAAGCCTTCCCATTCTGGGGGACAGGGGGAAGAACGTCCACCACAGGGGAAGGAAGTCGATCATCCCCCACTAATCACGGTAGGGGATCCGCAAGATCTCTTGGAGACACAGGACGGTGACGCTGATATGGAAATAGAAGAGCAAGATTTAGCCGGGGTGGACCTGGAACACCTCGAACATGCCTACAGGCATAAACAATTGTACACTATACCCCGGGACCAATTATAGAAGGTGCATAAGGTCTTTCTCAATTCCTCCACTGGCTCCACAGCTCGATCTAGCAAGGGTTTTGGGATACAGAGCAGTCAATCAAAAAACCAGAGCAAAACCCAGAAATATGACAAGAAAAGAGGCAGGAAGTCTACCAATAAACTCATACAGGAAATAGGCCATTTTATGGTTAATTCAGGGCAAATCCACCTCATCTCAGACAGTTTTCCTCCCCTCCCTACCCCCCCATCATCATGAAGATTATCTCTTGGAATATTAGAGACCTCAATGGACGTAGCAAGCAAAAACTACTACGAGATCTGATCTTCACGGAGAAACCAGACATAGTATTACTACAGGAAACAAAATGCTCAACTAGAGACATTGATAGGATTCTCCCCTATTGTTGGAAGCACGGGGAAGCAATGTCAACCACAACAACAGGCACAGCTGGAGGACTGGCTATTATATGGAACCCCAACTCAGTGCTGCTGGAGAATTTTATTACCACCAAATGGTCTATTACAACAGATTACAGGCTTATAGGCTCCAATAAGCTCGGGAACCTAACCAATGTATATGGCCCGGCCAACCCAAGGGAAAAGCAGGCCTTCCTCACGAATTTGGAATACATTTCCAACCTGACCAGATACAATCGCTGGACTATTAGGGGAGATTACAACCTCATTCGAAATCTGGAGGAAAAAAAAGGGGGATTATGACGCCTAGATCAGGACACCAATGACTTCAACAACCTTATAGATAAACTAAATCTGATCGACCTGGAAGCTATCAATGGAACTTTTAACTGGATAAATAGAAGAACCAGATCACACCAAATTGCCTGCAAACTTGATCACTTCCTTATCTCTGATTCCCTTATGTTGGAGGGAATAGCTCTGGAAGCAAGTATTCTGAATATCCATGGCTCGGATCACTGGCCCATTCAGTTATGGATGGATGTGCCGGAATCACCAGGGAAAAAACCATTCTGGTTTGAACAGTTCTGGCTCAACCATCCAGACTTCCAAGCAAAGATCCAGTATTGGTGGAGGCAGGCAGAGATCACTCATGGCTCCAAGATGTTCAGATTTTAGAAAAAGTTAAAAAATCTTAAACAAATCACCAAAAGATGGAACAAGCAAACCTTTGGTAACATATTTGATTCCCAAAAGAAGTTGTCAGAGAAGATGAAAGTGATTCAAAATCAGATTCGACTGTAAGGGTTAACAGATGAGCTGAAGACCCAGGAAGCAACAACAAATCAACAATTGGAGACCAGAAAATCACAAGAAGAGATTCTATGGAAACAGAAACTGCGCATCCAATGGCTCAAGGAGGGGGACCACAACACCAAATACTTCCATAGATCCATCATCCAGCGCCGTCATACCAATAGAATCATGCACCTAATTTCCACCAATGGTGAGCCAATTTTCTCCCATGAAGACCTGGAAGCAACACTGACAGATTATTACAAAGACCTCCTCACGAAACCTTATTCGGACAGATCAGAATCCATAGCTAAAGTAATGCAACATATACCCTCCCTTGTCACCAAGGAGAAAAACTCAGCTCTACTCTGGCCCATCACAATCGAGGAGGTAGATCAAGCGCTACAAGACACCCCAAGATGCAAGGCACCCGGCCCTGACGACTTCACTAGTGATTTTTTCCATCACTGCTGGCCGATGATCAGGGTAGAGGTTTGGGAAATTATTGAAGACTCTCGTTCCACTCGACAAGTCCTTCAAGCTCTCAACGCCACTTTCCTCACTCTTATCCCCAACGAGGGGCAGGCTCACCATCCCAAGCAGTTCCGACCCATAGCCCTCTGCAATGTCATCTATAAACTTCTTACAAAGGTGATCGCCCGAAGGCTCAAACCCAATCTTCCTACTATCATCTCTCAGGAACAATTAGGCTATGTCGAGGGAAGAAAAATCCTGGACAACGTTATTATTTGTCATGAGGTGATCCACTCGATGCAGAAAACTAGATTTCCAGGTATGCTACTTAAATTAGATCTTTCTAAAGACTTTGATAAGATAAGTTGGGACTACATGCGGGAACTGCTCCTCGCCTTTGGCTTTGACAAACTCTGGGTGACTTGGATCTTGAACCTAACCTCCACAATTTTTTTCTCTATCCTTATTAATGGTGTTCCCTCTCGCCCCTTCACCCCCTCAAGAGGAATTAGACAGGGAGACCCTCTCTCCCCCTTCCTCTTCATTATAATGGCCGAAGGTCTTAGTCAATGTATTCACACAGGCATTGCAAACAACACTTTGGCCAGACTACCTTTGCATGGCATCTCCCCTCCTATTTCGCATAGCCAATTCATGTATGATACGCTCCTGATGGGTACCCCAACTGTGCGGGAAGCAAACTCCATCCTCCAGATCCTCCAAACCTTCTCTGAGCCCTCAGGCCTAGACTGCAACAAAGACAAGTCCCAAATATTTTTCTTTAATACGCCCCCCCCCTATTCAACACCATATCTCTGATCTCTTAGGTTTCCACAGAAGCTCCCTTCCGTCCAAATACCTTGGCATCCCTTTGATCGACAATGCCCTTCGGAACTCCTCCTGGGAGCATCTCCTCTCTTCTTTTACCAAGAAGCTCTCTTCCTGGACCCTCAGAGTTCTAAACCTTCCAAGTCATCTCATACACCTCCGAGTAGTTCTCCAGGCCCTTCCCACCTACATCTTCTCGGCACTGGCTGCTCCTAACTTTGTACTCTTAACCATTAAAAGCTTACATAGGAATTTCTTGTGGCAAGGCCTCAACAAAGTGAAGAAAATAGCTCTTGTCAGTTGGGACAAACTTTGTCAGCCCAAAGTGCAAGGAGACCTTGGCTTATGGGATCCCACCATCATGAATAAAGTCCTCAGTGCCAAAATATGGTGGCGATGGCTTAAGAATCCCAAGGACCTCTGGGCACAGTTGTGGAGGAAGAAATATGTACCTGAGGTGGCGGAAAAAAATCTCATACGCTGGAATGGAGACACACCATGGTCTTTAATTTGGGCAGTGGCTAGGCAGAATAGACATCTAGTCACCCACCACGCCTTCTGGATAATTAGAAACGGGAAAACAACCCTTTTCTAGAAAGATTCCTGGAAGCAATGGCCAATTATGGACCACGAGGACTGGGCTGAGCACATCAGCACCCAAGTTACACAGGCGTGCCTGCCAACAGTAGTGTATTATTGGCTATATGATCCTCAAGATAACACCTAGCGGCACTGGCACCTTGATAGGGAACGTATGAACCTGGATGGCCACGTGGATCTGGGACCTTGCCAGAATGAAATGCTCAAACAAAAAATCCCCAAGCTTATGGGAGAAGATCTCCTCCGATGGGAATATTGACCAAGGGGCACCTACAACACATGAGAAGCCTACCACATCAAGATCCAACCGAACCTAGCACCTACACAGGATGTTTGGTGCAAGATCTGGAACCTCAGACATTGGCCCAAAATCACCCTCTTCCTCTGGCTCATGATCCACTCAAGCATACTAACCTGGGACAACCTCTCAAAAAGAGGCTTTGTGGGGCCTTCCATATGCATACTTTGTGGGGAGACAGATGAAACCATGAATCATCTCCTCGTCTCCTGCCCGTACACTGCTCAAATTTGGGACCAAAGTGCGCTCATTATGCGCACCTCAGATCGCGTTCGAGACAACATCATCGACACCAATACAAACTGGAGGGACGAAGCGTTTCAATCTCCCCTCCTAAATCGTATCTGGCAATTACTTTTTGGCTTCATCCTCTGGCAAGTATGGAAGGAAAGAAATAGAATGATTTTCAGGAATGCTTCCCTCCCATGGAAACACGGCTAGAATAGCTGCCACCTCAATATTCTGGAAATGCTCAACCTTCAACCTTGGAATGAAAAAGACCTAATCAACAATCCCTCAGAACTCTTGATCCTTCAGAACTGGCTGCCCTTCGTTTCTCCTCACCCTCTCATCCCCTCTGTCCCCACCCCCCCCAACAGTCCCTCCTCTTGGTCAGCCCCTCCGGTCGACTTCATCAAACTAAACTTTGATGGGGCCTCTAAAGGCAATCCAGGAGCAGCGGGTTATGGAGTTGTTTTCTGCAATCACCATGGACACATCATTCTCATTAATGCAGGCTCCCTTGGTCACACCACGAACAATGTGGCAAAACTATGGGCACTTACTCGGGGGATGCAAATTGCCATATATCACAACTTCACCCAACTGATTGTAGAGGGAGATTCTCAAATCATCACCAACCTCCTCAACATACTTTTAAATGGAGCATATCCAGACATAATATCACCCAGCTGGAGACTCTCGCATGGGATAAATACCATTACAGATCTACTGCAACCCAATCAGGTGGTCATCCATGCCCACATTAGAAGGACTATGAATCAAGTAGCGGATGAACTGACTAATCTAGGGGTCAACTGGGATGGACCAGAAATCCTTTGCAAAATATCCCTCACTCCAGATCACCCTATCCTCCAGCAATGTATACGCAAAGCTACAGAAGTGGACAAACCCCCGGATGGGGTGATAGGGCTGACCACCTGGCGCACAGAGGGAGAGCGGAGGAGCCAACAAGGCATCGAGCCATGTGACCGGCTCATGCCAACAACCGTCGACTCCATCCCGCATTAAATGGATTTTACGTCGATTGCAGGGGCATTAACCTGGGATCTTTCGACCTCTATTATGCGTGGTGCAATGGCCTCTCCGTCTACTTGTGTTACTATCCCTCTCCTGGGATCCAACTCTGATACTCCTCTGTTGCCTTGGCCTAGTTCTGATTGCATGCTCATGGTGTCCGCGACTCCTGGCCTACTCCAGGCTATCCCCTCTGGCCTGGTACGCCATTCCCACTTTTTGTGCCAAACCATGCCACGACAACGAGGAAGACCGTGAAGGGGTTCTCCTTGGCATCCTCCTCGGCCTCGCGCTTCGACTTCTCCTCCTGGTTCACCCTCAACACTCTCCTCGCCGCTCTTGCTGCCTGAGGTAGCAATTCTCAATTCCTCCACCGCACCTGTCCCCCGCTTTGAGTGTTTAGCCTTAATTGAAACCATGTTGAGCCCTTCCCCACGCCACCTCACCGCTCCTTCAACCTCCAGGAACTCCATTCCTCCCCTCGCGTCGGTTGCTGGGTCTTCAAAATCGCCCATGGGGATGCCATCTCCTATTCGGGCCGACCGAAACAAGGCATCGACATCCTATAACTCCAAGCCGGATTTGCAGTGGAAATAAAACTTCACCATCCTCTACGACTTGGTCTTTGAACTCCATCAGGGAGTGGAGGACCTCCACTTTAGGATACATCTTATGGATGGGAGATTCTCAACCCTCCTCCAGCTTCTTTCTACCTTCCAAGACGCCTCTCCCGCCTATCCAGCAGATGCGGCTTCAGAAGGAGCGCCCTCATCAACAAGTGACGATGGGAATGTCAGGAAGCAGGGTGCAACAGAGGTCGTTGCGGAGCCGATTTAGCAGGGGGACACGAAAGCGATCATAGCCACTGGTCAGCATATGCACATTTCGTCGGGAGACGCCGAGACAGCTGCCAACAAGGACGAGTGCACTGTGGACGACGACATGCATTGGGCAAACCGAGGGACACCTGTTGAAGAGGAGCCATGGCCAGGTTACCTGCCAGAATACTTGCCAGACTACTCGTCAGGTGTCTAACCCCTCAAGGAGTTTATTCTTTTTTAATAGGTTCTCCTCTAGTAGCATCCTAGTTAGCTCAGCTTTGTGTTTTTTAAGACTGGTAAGAACTGAGTTGCTAGACTTATCTGGTTGGCTGAAATGGTTTCTCCCTGGGGAGCAGTTCAGTAACTGCAATCCGATTGTTATTAATTTTTGTACTTGTGATCTAGTTTTTTGAAGGCCCTTATATATAAAATTATTTACTTACAAAAAAAATAAAAAATAACAAAGTTATAACTTGGAATAATCTATAGAAATGAGAAAAACAAGGTCCTAATATATACACTACTTGCAAGGAACACGCTGAAAATATCTCTCATGTGCTCATTGGATGGTCTTATGATTATCAATTCTAATAAAAAAAATATACCATTCATCCTAAACTATACTATAAAACTTTTATATCTTTGTGCATATAAATCAATTTTTGTCTCTCCAACCTTGATAAATATTATTGGGAATTAATAAGTTTTTAACCTTTTTATGGTAAAAAAAAATCTAGAAAAAATTTCATAGATCTTGGATAAGGTATTGTAGAAAATATGTTTTTTTATCTTGCACATTGATAATTTATTACAAAGATTACATATTCTTTCTATACATATAGAGGTTTTGTTCATGAAATAATTTAACTAAAATACTAATAAAAATTCAAATTTTAAGAATAATTATTTTACTCTTTAACCTAATTATATTAAATAAATACTTGGTTTAATTCTATACTGATTTTAATGATATTAATAGTTTGTTTATTTGTCTCTAATTTTTATTTTTCCATAATTTACTCAATAGTCAAATATTTTAAGCCTATCTAAATTTATAAGTAGCTTTAATTGAAATTAGAAGTAATGTAAACAATACTTTTGTGCTCTATATTAATTATCTTATCCTCTGGAATTATTTTTTTATGTTGAAATAAAATAATTTAAAAAAAAAAAATTACATTTTGAATAAATACATGTCACTATGTATCTCATCTGCTATACTTATCGTCCATAAGGTGGTGGAGAAGTTCAAAAATAAAGGAAGAGATAATTACATATTGTTTGTCTTCTGTGAAGTAAGAGAAATCCAAAAAGGCTCCCATTAAATAATTATGCATTAAAGGTTGTGCATGCACTAAGTGTTTTTAACATAAGTGTAACCTTTTTTCTATATGAAATGATGGGAGAGTAAATGAGGGATCACGAGTCTCCAAATATCGTGAGGATCTTATGAGGATCTTATTCCTTTTTCCCTATAAATTTCAGTAAGTGTTTGAGTTCCATCAATTTTGTATAGTTATTTGAACCCGATCCCAAGTCCAATTTCAGGTTGAAGAAATGAGAATCCAACATATGAAGGACGACTCTTCCTCCACTTATTTGCAAATCATTTTGTGAGGCCCCATAAAAATATTTCCACGGTTTGGAATGGTCCACCAAATCTTCTACTACTCGACGAACTGGGTTATGGCCTTTCCCTTGAGGGGAATGTGAGAGTATGCTCAAGGCATGGCTAAGTAAATTATGGGACTAACACACAATCATTGAAAATAACTTCATTTCTAGCCATCAATGCACTCCAATTGATGATTAGAGGGAGGGGTTTTATAATGTTGTTTGATGGATTTTAAACCCAGTTTTTCCATGCCTTTTCAATGTTTTGGCATTGGCATACATAAGCCTAGTCTAATGCCTGTGAGATATTGAAACACATTTCTTTGACAAAGGGGCACAATAAAAATAAATGTGGGGAAGATTCCTGATCAGCGTTACATAAAATTCACCAACCTGATCCTTCTAAATTAATTATCTTCATCCTTTCCCATGTGGAGATTTTTTTTTTTAATAGACACCACATGACAATGCATGCTTTTAAAGGGAATTTCACTTTCCACACCCCTTTCCACCACTAGGAGGGGTCCTCTTGAAGGGGATTTACATTTATTTGGGTGTACCTTTCTTTTGGAGTGTAGATAAAATGAGGGTTTCGTTGCCATACTAATTCATCCTTCATTCTGTGATTCTTATATGCCCTAGTTTAAGATATCTTATATAATCTGACCAAGATCTAGAAAAAACCTACCTCAATCCAATGTGTCGTTCATCTTTGTAGAATTCACCCTAAACTATGCTTTTTTTCATGTCTATGATCTGGTGAAGGTGGAAATACCCAAGTTCATGTAACTATTCTATGATTTCTTGGGGAAGAATTTTATTTCTGACACTTCTTGGCCATGGGTTTGTACCTATTTAGACTCTTGTTCCCTTTCGAACATGCCTAGATAGACCCTCTCCTATCACTTGAAAGTATTTGAAGAGGGATTTCGAGATGATTGAGAAATTTGTAGCATCTTGTGATGGTCTTGTGATGCATTCCTCTACTGAATCAGGGCTAATATATTTCAGGGTGACTACTTTTGTCCAGAGGATTTTTGTGGTGATCAATCTCCTGTTGGATTTGGATGTAGGGTCCTTCGAGAAAAAGTGATTTTTTTTTAAATCCCAACCTCCCAATAATCTTGGAGCATCGAGGGATTCCCATTTGACCCATGGTAGGACAAAATGGTTTTTTTAACTAGCCCATAAGAATCTGAAACAAGTTCATCTTACTTTTTCCAATGTGCCTTTGGGTATCTATGATAATGACATCTAATATATTAGAATATATTCCAAGACTAATTTGACCAATATCATATCATTCTTCCTGCTATAGATAACCATTGAATACTCCATGCCTTTAGTCTCTTTTCAAATTTTGCAATTAGCCAACATGAATCTTCCTTTTAATAATTATTTGGTTTTAAGTGAGAACACAAATACTTTATACCTTCATCGAAAGGAAACCAAGTAAAGGGAAAGTAATCATTATAACAAGTAGTTTCCATTTCATCCATGAGATGGGGTGAGAGAGTGCATTTTTGTGCATTGATCTTCATTCGAGTTTCCCTCCTGAAAAAATCCTAAGATTGAGCTTAATTTCTCGACATCTCCCCTTAATCCACTACAAAAGATCAAGTCATCATTCACAAAGAGGAGGTGGGATGATTCATTAATTTAATAATAGTTAATATTTTCAAATTTGATCTCTAATTGTACTATTTGTTTATAAAATATTCAATAAATAATTATGGTATGAGTATTTTTCTATCAAAACTATGTATTAATGTTGATTCTCATTTATTTATTTTAGTTTTTACACCTTATTCATTATGTTATATATCATGCTAACAATTATAATATTATTGTAGAAAGAGAAATACAAAGTGAGAATTATCATCCCTACATGAATTCTACACTTGTCCATATCCTACATAAACATCCACAAATCAATGATGATACTTATGGATAACATTATAAATTATCACAATATGATTAGAAAATATAGTATTTCATTAAAACGTGTAACCATGATTAGAAAATATAGTATTTCATTAAAACGTGTAACCATTAACATAAGACTACTTTCTCAACATTGTTTTTCTTTAATTTATAATTCATTGAAGAACTAAAGAGGCACATGATGTTGGGTTACTTTAAATTATCTTGGTATTTTCATTGGTTTTATTTTCTCATATTAATGTTGAAATTTAATGAATTTTTAAAATATTTTACATAGAAATGAATGTGAAAATGGTTTTTATGCATATGAAAATAATACATA
>ML780330.1:535494-553225 GCA_009831015.1 Picea engelmannii
TAAGTATTTTGTATGTATGGCTTAGCCAGACTCTGCTCCTTACAGCTACTCGCTCTTGATTGGAAAAACCTTCGGTTAGCGGGCCGGCTGGACTGGTTTCCTCCGAGATGGGGCAGTCCAGTAATTACGGCCCGGCTCAACCACACTCTTGACTCTGTTAGTTTTTTTGAAGCTTAATATAATCTTACTGTATTTACAAAAAAAAAATTCACAATTGTTTTTTATATTCAGATAAGTGTCTCATAAATTATCTTATAGTTGTTAAGTGTGTGTTCATATTTTTGAAACGCAACAAGCACCATCTCCAGTTTTCCTGGCATGAGTTTTCTGGAATGGCGAGAGCCATGGATTTCGACTCCAGGTCTGAAACTCAACAAGCACCATCTCCTCACGAACTACCTTCCTTCCTTTCTCCACTTTTGTTATACTAGTATGTAGATGAGATGGCATTTTATGAGTCACCTTGGACCTTTTAACCTCTTGGATATCCTGCTACTCTCAGACTCTGATTCCCTGTCCCCAGGTTTTCCTCTATTTTTTAGTCTTGACAGTCTCTAACAGTCATCCCCTAACAACCTGCTACACTGAAGTGTTCTTCTCCTTTATTAGTTTTTATAAGTTTCCATTATGGAGTTTGCGGGCTTGGATCCCACTGACGGGGGGAACAGGGACCCATGGGACCAACCAAATATCCTTTCATTGATTGATGATCTTTGTAGCAACCATTATCGGGGAAATAGCCTGCCTAACGCTCCACATAAACCTACCTCTGGCCCCACCCTCACTCCTCCCACCCCAGTTCTGAATTGTCAGTTTTTAAAATTGGTTACTGGAGGGACAAAAACACAGACTGTATTGGAGGGAGTTCACTCGATTCCTGGCTAGTAGGGTAGGAATATAGATGTGAACGACTAGTTGGGGAGTAGACATCTTGGAGGACCCTCCACCTATCACAATAATTGTTCTATCAAGAGGACGCATAGGGTCTGGAAACCAAAAAAAAGACATCCCAGACTTATACCTGGGATGGATGTCAGACTCTCTGATGCCTGCAATCTGGACCTGTGTGCCTTAGTTGGGAGGCTTGCATACAAAGATAAATGTAAGAATAACCTTGACGACTGGATAACAACCCATTGGAAACATGGTCTAGGTTATCTCCCCAAGGTCCATATACTCCAACATGGATGGCTCGACTTCATCTTTAAGAAACCCGAGGACACAGTCAACATCCTGAATAATTTCTGGGAATTTGAGGGAGGGAGCCTTATGATCAAGAGATGGAGGATCAACTTCAACCCATCGACGAAATTATTCAACCATGGACTTATCTGGGTCCTTCTCCCAGGACTCCCTCTTTAGCTTTGGAACTAGGAAGTGCTTGAACTCATTGGAGCCTGTTTAGGACATTTTCTAAGGGTGGACATGGTCTCTCTTGCTACATCATATAGAAAAATGGCTAAGGTCTTAGTGGAAATAGACATCCAGGTTGGACTACCAGATATTTTGGAGATAGAATGTATATGTATTCTCTTTGCTCAACACCTTGATTAATTGGGGATCCATTTTTCGATGTTCCTATTGCCATAGAACAAGCCATCTAAGAAGAGATTGCTCATAGTTTCCTCCCACCATGACTGAGACGGACCGATCAGAGGAGATCAGATTCCATAATTATGTCACATAGCCAGACCAAATGGATGAGGAGGCACCACATCTGAGGAGGGACACAAGTTTCAACCCACCTGATGACTCACTTGTGGGTAAGATTAAGATTCACCATCCTTTGATTTATAATACTCTCTCTGCATGGGACATACTCACCATTAACGCGCATGCTACTAATATATTGCACCTTGAGCTTTCAGAATCTGTTTCTTTTAATCTTGACCCTCCCTTACATTCCCCCCCCTCTTCTCCTAGCTTTTTCCTCCTTAGAAAATCCTTTTCATCTCAGGAATTGGATGTACCAGCACCCACAAATCCATGCATGTCTTATTCTCCTTTACAAGCCTCCCCTCCATTTCCTAGACCCGACCATACTGCTCGGGCCTCAGATAACCAAGCATCTTCTGTCACTAGCGAAGCACAAAAATCCACTACTCTCCCTGACTATGTTGAACCGACTTATTCTGAACAGGAACTAGACAACATGTTTTCTTCTATTAGTCCAGCCTTCACCCTTCGTTTCGGTTCTCTTCAAATTTCCACTTACCATGGAAAGACTCTTATACAACCCATCATTCACCATAATGACTTTCCTTCTTATTTTGGAGCAAAAAATACAATTGAAACTGACCCCACTTGGTCCAGGGGTTTAGGGATTGATCTTTCGTCACTAAAAACCCACAGTGCGTGAAAAAAGTCTAACACAGGGCCTTCAAATTCGGTTACACTATCTACTGATACAACTGAAGGGGCGCTTAGAGGATTAAAATCTCTTGCCCGGGGTAATTCATGATCCTCCTCTCCCTTAACATCAGAGTGGTTGGAGGAACCCTGAAACTCACCTCCATGAGACGACTCCTTGAGAAGACCCAACTGTCTATTATCTTTCTTCAAGAAACTCTAGTGGATGCGACTGCTGCTAAGAATTTTATGTACACTCTTTGAGAGGACTGGATGGCTTGCGGCGAAAGATCAATAGGTAATTTGGGAGGCCTACATGCCTCGTGGGATCCTACCCTTTTTGAACTAATACCTTTTCTAAGTCCAGGAGGGATTTTACTTACGGGTACCTTCTTAGAACCGAGGTCAAAGTTGACCCTGCACAACTCCTATGGACAATGTGTCGATTGAAGATATTTCTGGGAGAGACTTGATCGTCTAGGACTCTTGGTGGTAAAGAGTCTCATCATTACAGGAGACTTAAACTTAACTACCAGTTCCAAGGATATTTGTGGAGAAAGGGCAAAGACTGATCCATTCTCGAAATTTTACAAGAACCTATTTTCATAAAACACCTTAGTGGATATGAAGCCGGTGGAGATACTGCCCACTTGGAGAAATGGGAGAGAGGGATCAACAGGCATCGCTAAGAGACTCGATAGGTTTTTGGTGGAAAAAGATTTGATCACACCCACTTGCAGAATTCGATCCTGGGTAGAACTTCCTTATCTTTCCGATCATGCACCAATATGTCTACAATAGGAGAAGGAAGATTTGGAGCTAAACACCCTTTTAAGTTTGACCCGGCTTGGCTGAGGGAAGAATATTTTGATCAGTTGGTTAGATTGATGTGGGCTGACACTTCCCTTATAGTTCAAGGAGACACCTAGGGAAATTTCGTGAGAAAACTTTCGTGTTTAAAAGCCGAATCTATACTCTGGCTAAAAGAAAAAAAGACAAAGGAAAAAGCAAAAATGTGTAGACTAGAACATGAACTAGAGGAACTACACTGACTAAAGTCTTTGGATGCTCGTAATGTTGATTTAGACCATAAAGTGTATTGTCTAGAAGAAGCTCACAATAAAATCCTCCGTGAGGATGAAGACAGATGGCACTTGAAGAGTAGAGCACTATGGCTTGCAAGCGGCGATAAAAACACTCGATTCTTCCATAGAGTTGCTAGTTTTTGCCAGAATAAAAAAAGCTTGTGGGAAATAGAGGAAGAGGGCGATAGGCTTCATCAAAATACAACAGGCATCAAATCGGCGGCGTATAACCACTTCAATTCCTTTTACGAGGAATCGAATGCACCCAAACTTACCACTCAGATTGAAACAACAAGACTCTTCCCAAAGATGGTAACAAACAAGGAGGCCATAGCTTTATAAACTCCTTCTACAAAGGCGTAAATCCTAGAGGTGATCAAAGGCTTCACAAAAGAAAAAAGCATGGGCCTCGATGGGTGGTCTGTAGAACTATACCTCCACTACTTTGATCTAATGGGACAATATCTGCTGGACATCGTGGAGGACTCAAGATCCATAGGGTTTGTAAAAAACCATCTAAACAACACTTTTATTGTTCTGATCCCAAAATCAAACCTTCCCCGACAGTTTGCATACTTTCTCCCCATCTCACTTTGTAATCTTTGCTACAAAATTATTTCTGAGATCATAGCCAGAAGGATCCACTACATCCTCTCTTGGGCACTTTCAGACAAACATCTAGGCTTCCTTAAAGGGAGACAAATTCTCGATGCCATTGGCACTTCTCAGGAGTGCATTCATAGTATAGAGACAAAAAATCTCCAAGACATCCTCATAAAACCGGACCTCAAAAATTCTTTTGATTGTATCAACTGGAATTTTTTGCGTCTCATCCTAATACAATGTGGATTTGTGGTGGTCACCACCAAATGGGTAATGGGTTGTATTTCCTTGTCCACCTTTGCTGCACTGATCAATGGGGAAGCTACCAAAGTCTTCCACTGTGAGAGAGGGCCTCAACAGGGATTCCCTCTATCGCCCCTTGTTTTCATCCTGGTCCTGGAGAGCCTTAGTATTTTACTCAAAAAAAGCCAAGCGGAAGGCTACCTGACAGGGATTAAAGTATCGAGAATGTTACATATTTTGAATCTATTATTCATAAACGACGTGATCATCATGACCAACACAAACTGGTCTGAATGTACAGAGATCCACAATATCATTAATAATTTTTTCTCTATTTTAGGTATGGAGATCAATTACCATAAGTCAACTTTCTTGGCTTCGGGAGCTCGGGATGAAATATTGTCTGAAATATAATCTATGTTTGGCATCGACTCTCGAGACCTAGATAAGAGGTTAAACTACCTTAGGTTCATCATCAAACCATCCAGCTATGTAGCAAAGGACTGGAATTGGCTGACTGAAAAGTTTGAACATAGAATCCTTCACTGGTGCAACAAAATGCTATCACTGGGAGGCAGATACGTTTTAATCAAGGTTGTCTTGGAGAGCCTTCCTGTGTACTAGATATCCCTTGCTCACATTCCTCTTTCTTTTATAAAGACTCTTCGACAATTGATTTTCACCTTTCTCTAGACTGGAAGCAAACAAAACAAAGGCTACCATCTCTCCAAGTGGGAGGTGATCTCAAAACCCAAATCGTTGGGAGGTTTGGGATTGAGGAACTTTCTTATCTTTTACAGGGTGATCTCAACAAATACACTCTGAAGAATTTTGATGGCTCGAGGATTATGGAGCAAGGTAATTAAAGACAAGTATATATCTCACCAACTGGTTCATGTTTGGCTCAGATCAGCCTCGTCTACTCCTTCGAGAGGCTGACAAACTTGGAAACGTCTCTTTAAATTACTTTCGATCATCCTACAGTGGATCGCATGGATACCTGGAAGTGGATCTATGATTGAAATCAGACGGGACTCCATCCTGGGATTGGAAAATAAGTCCATGCTCTCTCCTCCTCTCTTGGCCTGATTACACAGTAAGGATTTTTACTTCTTGTATCAAATCATTCACTCTCCCAACCATGACATGATAGGAAAAAATTGGATTAAGGGCACAACTCTGGAGCTTGAACATGATCTTGAAGAAGAATGGATCCATTACACAGAATTTAACTGGAGCAGGCATCACCCTTCTGGAGCAGCCAGACTCCCTCATCTAGACGGGAGGGGATAATACATGCATTTTCACAGTAAAAAATGCATACTATGCGATTGCAACAAAATTATGGAGAAAACATGATGAATTCTGGCGCAACAAGTTATGGAAGGGGGACTATCCCATGAAGATTAAGATTTTCATTTGGCTCCTGACAGAAAACAAACTCCTTGTTTGGGATTATCTACAGACCCATGGTTGGGCGGGCCCAAACCATTGCATTCTGTGTAAATTGGAAAGCGAATCGGTCCATCATCTATTTATGCGTTGCAATTTTTTCTGCTTGGTCTGGAAACAACTCACACTAATTTTAAATCTAGCCAAGTTCTGGATAGGTACCTCGGTGATTCAATTCTTTAGCAACTGGATATCCTCCAACAAAAACTATCCGACGCTGCCAACCTATCTTTGTTCGAACATCTGGAATGCCAGAAACGAAACTCTCTTTGAAGAGAGGCCCCCTTCAATTCCCAGGGTGGTAAACAACATTTTAGCATAGGTGGCCACACCTGGACTTCAAGCCAAAGACCCACCCATTCCTAGACCAAAGATAAATCTCCTGACTGACAGAGCAATAGCCTGGTTTGACGGAGGTGCACAACAAGGAGGCAATCTCTGCGGGGCGGGGGGGAAATCCTCTTAAACACTCACTTCTTTTATCTATTGGACCCTAAATTGTGGACAAGGCACTAACACAAAGGCGAAACTTATGGGGGCGCGGGATTCTCTCATCTTGGCTCAAAGACTGAACATCAACGAGATGTTATTACTTGGTGACTCCAAAGTCATTATTGACTGGCTCAATAGACAGACTGATCTCCAAGTGGCAACACTGGAGTGTTGGAAAGAAAGAACACAAGAAGCAACAAGACACATAAAGAGTCTTTCATTGTCTCACATCTATCGAGAGGACAATAGCGACACAGACAACCTATCAAAAAAGGCGTTGTCAATGCCCCTAGGCCAAATTCGATATTCACAGTGGGAGGATGGCAACGAGGGTCCCTCCATCTTGCTAATTCTATGAACGTGGTCACAAAACCAGTTTTTTGTTATCTTTTTTGGTTTCGTTGATGATTATCATAGAGATGCAAGACACAAAGTTTATTGGAATGGACAAAAATTATCCATATCAAGTTACAGCGTGAAAAGAAAAACTCTATCATTATAAAAATTTTGACTTGAATAGAATACTTGTATGTACATTTTTATATCCTTTTAAATATAAAGAAAATTTTTCCAGTAAAAAACAAAAAAGAAAAAAAAAGTGTCTCATAAACTGAACAATATAATCCATAAGACTAGGTGTGATTACTATTCAAGAATAGCAATACCAACTCAACATAAAGGAGGACGAATAAAAATTCAAAAAAGTAGAAAGCGCGATGACTATTCAAGAATAATAATACCAACGCAACATAAGAAGAAGACCGACCAAAAATTAAAAAATAGTGCAGTGGAAACCAATAATATTACAGATATTAACTTAGATTTGCCTTATCATTTCGAAATCTATTGAAAATAGACATTCTCATAGATTCCTTTTGTCGCGAGTTATTCCTTTTATCGCTGGTTTTCGAAGAAGGGTTAAAATTGAAGAAGAACAGGTTTAAACTATTTGCCGCTAGGGTTGATAAAGTATTTGCCGCTTCGATCATATGTGAAGCCATGGGCCGCTAGGGTTGATAAAGTATTTGCACATCTCGAGGAATCTATGACCACCTGCCGAATCTCTACACTGCATTATTGAACCATCCACATAGATATGGATATTTAGGACGAACGATTGGATAATGTTGTCATCAACAGCAAGAAGGTTATCATTATGCGAAGAATCGTGTGGAAAGTTAAAGTTGGGTGTCGTTTCTCTCCTTGACATAGAACTTTGGAAACATAGAATTCCCTCGGCCCAGTGTTTAGCCAATGTGGACCTTCAAACATCCACTGGTGCAAATCCTAACGCGCATCTAAAAAAATCAAGAGACTACAAATCATTCTCTCCTTGTTCTTTATGCATGTCAGATGGTGTCCCATTCCCGAATAATCCTTCGTAGTCATCACTTAGGCATAGAGGAACTAAAGAATATTTTTTCTCGGAAAATTGCCTTTTCATTTATTCCGACTGTCGATTCGAATGAGATATATAGGAGGTCGGAGTGCTAAACCTGATATGGGGTAAGGTCATTCCCTGCTATGAAACTAATTGCATGCTCTGCTATAATTGCAGCATGGTATAGATGGGAAGTCTTGCATGAAGATGTAAAGCGGGTTACTCAGCCAAGAATGACTTGCCTACATGACGTGACGTACTGATTATTAGGATGACAATTAATTGAGTGTTATGTTGTTTGCCATTCAGTTGAGTTCGTTTGTAGGCAAGTCATCTTTTGGTGCAGCATCCCGCTCTGCATGCATCCCATGACAACGCAACCACAAGAAGCTCCAAGCAATGTAAATAGGTAAGGATTCTCCTCTTCAGTATTTGAAATGAATGCAAGTTTCATTTTTCGTCTTTAGTAGTGGATTGGATGCATGCTTCGGTCTTCCTTTTCATTTTTTGAGTCCGGCCAAGTTCTACTTTCCAAAGGGAAGATGTTTAAATACTTTGTTTTTCCTCTTTAACTCGCTCGCGTATAGCTAACAGATAACAACGCTATCGGAAGATGTATTTACATACTATCTGTACTAAGAAGATGTATACAGCTTATCCATTAGTTGGATCATTTTCACTTACGGTATGCATTAGTTATAGGTATTTCTATAGTGCGTTGAGTTTATCATGCTTTTAATGTGCACTACTAAGATTAATGGAAGAAAATGTAGTGTGTACTGATTATTAGGATAGCAATTAGTTGAGTGTTATTAAAAAAAACTTTAACTAATTTCAATTTTACTTTGCTGGATCAATTCTGTACTCAATAAGTTAAATCTAGGTTAAGATTTGATGTTTCAATATGTGTAAGTGTGTAAGTGTTGAATGCATATTTGAAGTGGATGTTATATTGGAACTTCAACTTTGAGAATATAATAACTCACTCATGCAAATTGGTTCATAAATTTGAATTTGGTTATTAATAAAAAACCTTAACTAATTTCAATTTTACTTTGCTCAATTGAAGTAGATCAATTCTCTACTCAATAAGTTAAATTTAGATTAAGATTTGATGTTTCAATATATGTAAGTGTTGAAGGTGCATATTTGAAATGGTTGTGATATTGGAACTTCAATTTTGAGGATATAATAACTCACTTCAACTCACTCATTGGAATTGGTTCATAATTTTGAATTTGGTTATGTTATACATAAATATAAATGGAGAGATAGAAGGAAAAAAAAGTGTTGGTGGAAACTCTATTTTTTTGTCATTATTTTTATTATTGATGATGGTGATGATGATGATGATGATTAACGTCCACTAAGACCGAATTGGTCTACCTCACCTTAAGAGGGTAAGTGATTACTTGTGATTTTTTAGAATTTTGTTTCTGTGCTCGAAAAGCATTAAGAAAAGCTTTCCAAGATCACCATACTTTTGTTGAATTAAGAGGTTTGGAACGTTGGTAGTGTGAAAAATATTTTAAAAATTAGATCTAATATAGGTATAGGCTCAACAATATAAGAGAAAGTGCTTTTCATCTTCAAGCTTCTTATTGTCACAAAGGTGACAAACTCTTTCATCCCATGGCATTTTAGGAATTGATCAAAGCTTTGTTGTTATATTGGAAATGCTTATTTTTTTCTTTACACTTGGAAAAACAGAAAGATAACTTTGATCTTCTAGATTAGGGTTGATTACATCCTTATAATACCTTAATTTTATTTTTTCCTCTAACTCTTTATCACACCACATTTTCTCCTTAAACTTGGATTTGCCATTTTTTTAATAGCATCTTTATTCTGCAAAATGATGTCTTCCATGATTCCCCAATAATTTATCCAAGATCGGGCATGTTTATGCCATCCTAGCTTGATTCAATGGTGGTTATGACTCGATTTTGAAGAAATTTTAGAAAGCCTCTTGTCTTCCATGTTGTTTAACTTGTTCTTATACATTTGGTATCTAGTCATAGTCATGCTCTCAATAGGGGAGAGGCTTGCTTCTAAGAGGAGGATGGGATAGGGAACATTTCCTTTAATTTTGAGATTATAGGTTAGAAAATCGTTTTGTATTTTCTCTATTTTTCTCGAGGATTCACAAAATTCACATCCATAAAGAATAAAAGGTGTAACAAGAGTCTCAAAGAGGATTTTCTTCTTATTCAAACTCCAAAGTTGAGTTGATTTACAATTGTTTTCAATCCCATGATAAGTTCTCCATCCTCCTATAATCCTTTTCTCAATGCTATAATTTAAATTGAGGAATATCAATATTTTTATGAACTCACTTCCTCCAATTTGTTTTTTTCATATACAAAGGTATCATAAGGGATATTATTGGATTTAATAATCATGAGATGAGTATTATATAATACCCATATTGGAGCAAAAATAGTGGAGGATTCTTAGTTGGTTTTCAATATAATGGGGACTCCTTGCCATAAGAACGATATCATCGGCATAAATAAGAAGATTGATGACTATACCAGTGAGAGTAGGGCCGACACAACTTGCTTTCTCCAGGTAAACTTCTAACTTGTCAATGTATATGCCAAAAAGGGTAGGGGACAAGGGACAACCTTGTTTGACTATGATATTGCAGTTAATTTCTTTTGACTAGCCCTCAATGTTTTTAAACTTAGCAATAAAGTTCTCATACATCCTTCTTAAAGAAGCCCTTAAATCGAGAGACACTTTTATATCTTCCAACCTATTCCAAAGGTTTTTCCTAGGAACCATGTCAAAAGATTTTCTAAAGTCAACAAAACAACAAAAAAGATTGGTTTTAGTATTTTGGAATTCCTCTGCAATGATCCTAAAGGTAACAAGATGGTACACAACTGAATGATATCTCTTAAACCCGGCCTGGCCTTTATGTCTTTTACCGTGACTTTCTATTCAAAGGATAATCTTCATTTCCAAAATAATTCCATAAAGCTTGACTAGGCTAATCATTATGATACTATAATTCGAGGTAATGTTTCTATCCCCATTTTTTAAAATAGGAACAATGAGACTTTCCATCCATGGTTTAGGGAAGCCCTTCTTGACTACTAAATTGAAGAGCTTGTGTATGTGAGGGATAAGGATTGGCCCTCTGATTTTAAAATTTCAACTTGGTAGCCTTCAATGTCCTTAGCTTTTCCATTTGCAAGTCGCTTAACCCCAAATTCTATGTCATCTAAAGAAAATAATTATTCCTTTGTAGGGACAATAGGAATGGTGTACATGGCATTAAGGAACTCATAAAGACTTTTAAGGTAGGAATTCCAGTCCCTTAATGGAATCCTATTATTTTCTTTAGTATTGCGGTTTAAAATTTTTCTCTAGAACTTCTTATGATCCAACTTATATAGTTGTGAAACTTTCTCTTGTCTTTTATTGATATAGTACCTTTTTTCCCTTTTAATTAGGACTTTATATGTATTGATCTTATCGAGTTTCAAGGACTCATTAGAAGCATCCTTAAGGGCTTTCCTAGAGATTTTACATTCTTTATCGTACCAAGGGTTGGTCATTCTACTATTATTTTTATAGGACACCTCGAAAGAGAACTTGTTAATATAAGTGGAAAGGGTAGTTGTAAAATTATGAGAGAGTTCTTCAATGTTGTCCTTATGAGTTAGGAGATTTAATTTACTATTTAAATCCTTTAGGAAAATTTCAACTTTACTTTTGTCATCTATAAATTCCTTTGATTATCATAATTCTCTTCAATGCCACTCCTACACATGATTTAGGGTTAAAGGTGTATGAATAAAGTCAGTCTCATGGTCATTGAAAATGTCAAAATTTGTTATTTCCTCCATCAACATGAACAAAAACAAGATTTATTTCCTCCATCAAATCCAAGCACATTTTGGAAGAGTTTTGTTTTAATTGAATACAATTTTCAAGCCACATGCATTGTAATGGCCTCATATAGTATTGATCTATATACATCTTGGATGTCAATATGCCAAAAAAACCTACACATAGTTCCAAAATAATTTATTTAAATATAAATATAAAATTTCAATAATATACATGTTAAATACAATAACTTATTAACTTTCACTATTGAACATGACTCCAAATTATATTTTTCAATGTGAATAAAAATATCATGTGTATAACATATATATAAACACATCTGCTCAACTCCTTTGATGGATTATTTTCATGGCTTAGAGTCTATTTTTACCATTCAAAAACTCGATAAATAGATTCAAATCGATTGACATTAAGGTTTATTTGATACCTTTGAAGTACTTGTTTTACACATTCCCCTCCACCGTCATGATCTTATTTTCCATGACCAGTCTCAAGAAATTCCAACAATATGAAATGTTTATTTCTTGGGAAGACTACATAGCCAATAAAATGATAATGAATATTTGAATTGACCCGCACATCCATCTGACCATATCTAATGTCAATCGAATCTGATCCCACTGTTTTTCAATGAATCATAAAATCCATTCAAGCAATGGTGTACATAATGTGTATCGTGTATCCTATCATCACTTATATAAAAGTGATATTCTTTAATAACATGTTGATTGTCATCGGTGTTTTCTATGTTACCAACACTTTGTTAAAAATGTCTATATAGAATGTGGACAAATA
The DNA here is from genome assembly GCA_009831015.1 of Picea engelmannii. Lineage (NCBI taxonomy): Eukaryota > Viridiplantae > Streptophyta > Pinopsida > Pinales > Pinaceae > Picea > Picea engelmannii. Next base: position 547,756 of record ML780330.1, read on the forward strand.
TAGACTTGATCATAATGGTAATATTCACTTTCTGTTTCTTTTTGTACAGTGAATGTGTAATTCTCTTCAAAATGAACTACAAACAAAATCGTCCCTCATGGAAACACTTCATGGGATTGTTTGAATTGTAGGTCTTTCCATTGATCTCTATGTGAATGCTTGGTGTATTTATAAATTTCTTTCTCAAACTTCTTCAAAAAATCTATCACATAGATTTTATCCACTTTCAAATCAATCATTTTCTAAAAACAAATTGAAGAAGTTGTAGTAATACTATTGATATATTTGTATGTCTTCCAATTCATTGTTATATTGAACAAAGATTGATCATTCATATAAATAGGATACTTGAGTGAAATAAAATTATATTTCCACAATCCCCCGGATGGGGTGTTACTAGGACACACCTGGAAAGCAGAGGAGGCTAGCTCCAGCCCACGAGGCATGGAGCCACGTGACGGGCTCGTTCCACCGCCCGCCACCCCCCTCCGGCATTAATTCGAACCTCACCCGATGTAAATGCTCATTTACACGCCTCCCCTCTTCTACGAGCGCCTTAGCATGGCTCTACTGCAAATGGACTTCTCCCGACACTGTTCGAAGGTTGAAGGGCTCCTCCCTTCACGGTCATGGACTGATACGACTTGCTTCTTACGGCTCTTGGCTAGCCTCACCTGTCTCCACACCCTCCACTTCAGTCTACTACACCTTGCTTCCTCGAACGACCAAATGCCACACTTGAGGGGGAGGCCGAGGTGAGCCTCCCCTTGGAAGCCTCGCAGGCCCTCACTCTCACCTCCCAACTCACCTTCCATCTGTTCCTCCCCTCCCATATAGCCTGAGCCATCCCCTCCACCCCCTCCGTTGGTGTCGCAGCTGCACTCTTTGGCAATTATCCCAAGATCGATGGACGCACCCTCACGTCTTTGTATCGCCTCCACCCTACCTGTACCAGACCCCACGCGAATCTCTGATCTCCCAAGAATCTCTTGCGGCACGCCACGTCCTCCCCGTAGGCCAGGGAACCCTGAACACCAGCCTTCCGACTCCTACAATGGAGCGCAGTTCCGAGACAGCTTGGAAATTATCTATGGGATGGTGTTTGAACTTCGTCAGGGGGTGGAGGACCTCCACTTCCGCTTGCAGTCCACAGATGATAAGTTATCGACCCTTCTTCAGCTCGTTTCCTCTATGCGCGAGGCCTTCCCCTCTCACCCGGCTGGAGAAACCTCAGAGGAGATGCCCCATACAAAAAACGATGATGGAGACACCGAGGAACAACGCTCAATGGAGAAGGGGCTGGAGCAATCTAGATGTAGGACAACGGAGGTAGACTCGGCAAGTCGACAACTGCAAGATACGACGACAGATGCCGAGGGAGCTGCGAACAAGGTGGCAGGCGAGGTGCTATGGGCAACGGAGGTGACGTATGTCAAGGAGGAACCTTGGTCGGGGAACCTCCACGCCACATGGCCGGGCTACTCGCCAGGTGTTTAATCTTGTATTTTCTGTTATGGTATTTTCTGTTAGTTTCAATGGGGGAACAGTTCACCTAAAACTTTTCTATCCTAGTTATAGATTTGCTTTGTTTAACTCTTATGCTGGATGGACTGGTTTCCCCTCTGTTGGGGCAGTCTAGTAATTACAGTATGACTATGGATGTAATCTGGAACTCCAATCTGGTTTTGGCAGGACTTTAATATACAATACTTCTTACTTAAAAAAAAAAAAAATTATATTTCCACAATGATCACATTTTTTCCACCAACACATTGTTTTTGGTAAAATAATGCATCGTCTTCTCTTTCACATAGAATTTGTGATATAAAACCATAGATTGTGGAAGGAGGTGAACTTGCCCAGAAAGTTTTACCAAAATCAAGAAAAGTGTCATAATATAATTCAAATTATACACGATAACGACAACAATATTTGTGATAAACAATGATGGATATAGCAAACAATTATTTTTGTTGCACAAATGTATTGATGGACATTTTAACTTATTTGTATTTTTATTTGAACTTATTGAACAATTATTTTTGTGTCATTGGAAATATATGTTTTGCATGTTCTTCATATTCACCTTGTGCTATTGTTTGTCGTAGCACATCCCTTGTATGTGGTGAAACACGGGATTTTGTCAAACAATAATTACAGGCCAATTATTTAACATTTTCTACAAGTCTATCCTCATAAGGTTGTCTACAAATAATTGCCCAACAAGTAAGTTCATTATTTGCATCTATTTGCATCGAAATTCTATATGTTTGTATAATTATTTTCCCTAGGTTCCCATACCTTTTTCAAATTGTTGTGTCAAACCGTATTTTATATTACTAAATAGAAGAATTTATGTTCATATTACTCTATGTGCAAGACTCACATTTATTTTTTGTTGAGATTTTCCAAAATTTTTTAATACACTAGTTATATTCTCAAATACATTATGTTTCACCCTTTTATATTTTGTTGACTTTTGAATCCAATAATGATGTAACTTGGCTGGAAAGTTAAACTTGGGTGTCATTTCTCTCGTTCACATCCACTCTTTAAAGAATCCCCTCTGCCTAGTGTTTAGCTAATGTTGACCTTCAAACATCTAGTGGTGCAAATCGTAACGTGCATCTAAAAAAATAAAGAGACTCCAAATTACCTCTCCTTGTTCTTTATGCATGTCAGATGGTGTCCGAGTCCTGAATAATCCTTCGTAGTCATCACTTAGGCATAGAGGAATTAAAGAATAATTTGTTCTCAGAAAATAGCCTTTTCATATATATATATATATATATATATATATATATATATATATATATATTTGCATAGGGATCTATTGTCAAAACCATTGTTTCAATTAGGTCGAAATTATCCAGAATTTTAACGTTTAGAAAAAACGTTTTGCTTTAGTTAACATCACTTTTTTATTTAGGTGTTAATTTTAAGGTTTTTTCTAAGCTACTATATGAGTTTTGAAGGTCATTCTTGAAAAATGTTGAAATTTTGATCTCGTTTGAAAAACTGGTGCTACCCGCAACACCACTTTTTGATTTGGGGTTGATTTTCTTATTTTTTATGCAAACAATATGGGTTTTTTGGGCTAGAGTTCTCATTTTGAGGTCACAACTCTCATTAAGTTGGTAATATTGTTGAAGATGTAACATCCCTCCAAATCAATTGTTAAGTACCAAATATTGAATACAAAAGCACCATAGTAGATATACAAGAAAAATATAGAAAACCACCACTTTATTATATCAAGACCCTTGAGGTAGGGAAACACCATACAATGGATCTTATTATGGAAGGGATCCTCTCATGTTCCCTTGTAACTTTGAGGGGGCCTCCTCCTATTGAAATACACATCCAAATAAAATACTTCTCTTCATATCCCATTACATTAATTGAACCTATTTATATAGTGCTACCAACCACCTAGGAACATTCTAGAGGAGGAACCTTGTAGTAAGTCCTCTTACATTTATTATATATAACTACCATAATGGGACTTATTTAATACTATAGTGGACCTAGTCCACTTTACATTGAATGTTCCAAAATATTGTCATTATGGGCCCTCTGTGCCCCCCACTACTTCTCTAGCTACCTAACATTACATCCCCCTTACAAAAGAGTTGTCCTCAAGGCTTGATGTACAACCATTTACGAGGGTCCCATGGATAAGTGTGGACCATAGTGTTGAACTGGACTAGAAAATGAGGGTCACATTGAGAAAAAAAAAACCAACATGTTGAAGTACTCCAACTTCCATTGTAAAATGGGGTCCCATGTGTAATGAACCTCATATCTCCCCATAAAAAAAAAAAAATCAATATCTATGACGTAATTATTTTTCATTTAAGCTCAGAATTTAAGAGAAGGTAAGATTTAATTCTAGTCCATAATGACTTTAAACAATAGTCTAAATATGAAAAATTCGAATACTTAAAGGTGCATGTCTTCATGACTAGCAGGACTAAAAAAAAAACATCACGCTAAAATCTGTTAAACTAGATTAAAACTTTCCTATACAACAGATTTTGTACTTGTCATGCCGTGTACATGGTAACTTATAATGTTATGTGTTATCTCTAACCGGACTAAAGATTCTCCAATGTTTCCTACCAGTCCAAACATCAACACACAACAACTCCTGAAATCGCGAAAAATGACCAGCATGTCGGGATTTTGCGAGTACAACAGCCAACATCGACACACAACAACTCCCAAAATTGCGAAAAATGACCAGAATTTCAGGATTTCAGAGTTCGGGATTTCGCGAGTACAACAACCAACATCAACACACAACAACTCCCGAAATTGTGAAAAGAGAGAAGGTTGGACTAGCGCTTCGGGGTTTCGCGGTTCGCAACTTCACGAGTTCAAGTGCCCCAAACCTCATATGTAACAAACCTCGAAAATGCGAAAAGTGGAAAGGTTGGATTAGAATATTTCAATATCTTTCTGTTGAAAAAAAAAACTAAGTTGATGAATCAGTCAAAACGCAAAGGAAGAAAGTACTCTACTTCTACTGTAATTTTCACATTATTTCAAAATTCCATGATCTTTGTCCTTTACTAGTGTTCTTGCTTTCGTTCTGGGAGACATTAGGTGTAGAAGGATTCAATCTCAGTTAGAATTAAGAAAGTCTAAACTTATGAGTTTTAAACGTATAAAATCTATAAAGAGGGTACACTAGGGTAACGGTTTCTGTAAGGTAATTTCCAAATTCGTCATAGACCTCAACTATGAAAAGGGGTAGACCATTCTCAAACAAAACAAAGAAAGTATTAAATCCTCTGATAGGCGTCGATCCTCATGATTGTTTAGCATCTCATAAAAAAAAGGTTTCCAGATTTCTTTAACATTCCGAATTTTTGTCATTCTATACACATCTAGTATTTTATTTGCATGTTGTTAGTGCATGCAAAAAATTCATATGTGAAGCCATGGGCCGCTAGGGTTGATAAAGTATTTGCACATCTCGAGGAATCTATGACCACCTGCCGAATCTCTACACTGCATTATTGAACCATCCACATAGATATGGATATGTAGGACGAACGATTGGATAATGTTGTCATCAACCGCAAGGAGGTTATCACTATGCGAAGAATCGTGTGGAAAGTTAAAGTTGGGTGTCGTTTCTCTCGAATCCCCTCGGCCCATTGTTTAGCCAATGTTGACCTTCAAACATCCACTGGTGCAAATCCTAACGTGCATCTAAAAAAATCAAGAGACTACACATCATTCTCTCCTTGTTCTTTATGCATGTCAGATGGTGTCCCTTTCCCGAATAATCCTTCGGAGTCATCACTTAGGCATATAGGAATTAAAGAATATTTTTTCTCGGAAAATTGCCTTTTCATTTATTCCGACTGTCGATTCGAATGAGATATATAGGAGGTCGGAGTGCTAAACCTGATATGGGGTAAGGTCATTCCCTGCTATGAAACTAATTGCATGCTCTGCT
>ML780330.1:585456-616460 GCA_009831015.1 Picea engelmannii
AGTTTTTGAATGGTAAAAATAGACTCTAAGCCATGAAAATAATCCATCAAAGGAGTTGAGCAGATGTGTTTATATATATGTTATACACATGATATTTTTATTCACATTGAAAAATATAATTTGGAGTCATGTTCAATAGTGAAAGTTAATAAGTTATTGTATTTAACATGTATATTATTGAAATTTTATATTTATATTTAAATAAATTATTTTGGAACTATGTGTAGGTTTTTTTGGCATATTGACATCCAAGATGTATATAGATCAATACTATATGAGGCCATTACAATGCATGTGGCTTGAAAATTGTATTCAATTAAAACAAAACTCTTCCAAAATGTGCTTGGATTTGATGGAGGAAATAAATCTTGTTTTTGTTCATGTTGATGGAGGAAATAACAAATTTTGACATTTTCAATGACCATGAGACTGAYTTTATTCATACACCTTTAACCCTAAATCATGTGTAGGAGTGGCATTGAAGAGAATTATGATAATCAAAGGAATTTATAGATGACAAAAGTAAAGTTGAAATTTTCCTAAAGGATTTAAATAGTAAATTAAATCTCCTAACTCATAAGGACAACATTGAAGAACTCTCTCATAATTTTACAACTACCCTTTCCACTTATATTAACAAGTTCTCTTTCGAGGTGTCCTATAAAAATAATAGTAGAATGACCAACCCTTGGTACGATAAAGAATGTAAAATCTCTAGGAAAGCCCTTAAGGATGCTTCTAATGAGTCCTTGAAACTCGATAAGATCAATACATATAAAGTCCTAATTAAAAGGGAAAAAAGGTACTATATCAATAAAAGACAAGAGAAAGTTTCACAACTATATAAGTTGGATCATAAGAAGTTCTAGAGAAAAATTTTAAACCGCAATACTAAAGAAAATAATAGGATTCCATTAAGGGACTGGAATTCCTACCTTAAAAGTCTTTATGAGTTCCTTAATGCCATGTACACCATTCCTATTGTCCCTACAAAGGAATAATTATTTTCTTTAGATGACATAGAATTTGGGGTTAAGCGACTTGCAAATGGAAAAGCTAAGGACATTGAAGGCTACCAAGTTGAAATTTTAAAATCAGAGGGCCAATCCTTATCCCTCACATACACAAGCTCTTCAATTTAGTAGTCAAGAAGGGCTTCCCTAAACCATGGATGGAAAGTCTCATTGTTCCTATTTTAAAAAATGGGGATAGAAACATTACCTCGAATTATAGTATCATAATGATTAGCCTAGTCAAGCTTTATGGAATTATTTTGGAAATGAAGATTATCCTTTGAATAGAAAGTCACGGTAAAAGACATAAAGGCCAGGCCGGGTTTAAGAGATATCATTCAGTTGTGTACCATCTTGTTACCTTTAGGATCATTGCAGAGGAATTCCAAAATACTAAAACCAATCTTTTTTGTTGTTTTGTTGACTTTAGAAAATCTTTTGACATGGTTCCTAGGAAAAACCTTTGGAATAGGTTGGAAGATATAAAAGTGTCTCTCGATTTAAGGGCTTCTTTAAGAAGGATGTATGAGAACTTTATTGCTAAGTTTAAAAACATTGAGGGCTAGTCAAAAGAAATTAACTGCAATATCATAGTCAAACAAGGTTGTCCCTTGTCCCCTACCCTTTTTGGCATATACATTGACAAGTTAGAAGTTTACCTGGAGAAAGCAAGTTGTGTCGGCCCTACTCTCACTGGTATAGTCATCAATCTTCTTATTTATGCCGATGATATCGTTCTTATGGCAAGGAGTCCCCATTATATTGAAAACCAACTAAGAATCCTCCACTATTTTTGCTCCAATATGGGTATTATATAATACTCATCTCATGATTATTAAATCCAATAATATCCCTTATGATACCTTTGTATATGAAAAAAACAAATTGGAGGAAGTGAGTTCATAAAAATATTGATATTCCTCAATTTAAATTATAGCATTGAGAAAAGGATTATAGGAGGATGGAGAACTTATCATGGGATTGAAAACAATTGTAAATCAACTCAACTTTGGAGTTTGAATAAGAAGAAAATCCTCTTTGAGACTCTTGTTACACCTTTTATTCTTTATGGATGTGAATTTTGTGAATCCTCGAGAAAAATAGAGAAAATACAAAACGATTTTCTAACCTATAATCTCAAAATTAAAGGAAATGTTCCCTATCCCATCCTCCTCTTAGAAGCAAGCCTCTCCCCTATTGAGAGCATGACTATGACTAGATACCAAATGTATAAGAACAAGTTAAACAACATGGAAGACAAGAGGCTTTCTAAAATTTCTTCAAAATCGAGTCATAACCACCATTGAATCAAGCTAGGATGGCATAAACATGCCCGATCTTGGATAAATTATTGGGGAATCATGGAAGACATCATTTTGCAGAATAAAGATGCTATTAAAAAAATGGCAAATCCAAGTTTAAGGAGAAAATGTGGTGTGATAAAGAGTTAGAGGAAAAAATAAAATTAAGGTATTATAAGGATGTAATCAACCCTAATCTAGAAGATCAAAGTTATCTTTCTGTTTTTCCAAGTGTAAAGAAAAAAATAAGCATTTCCAATATAACAACAAAGCTTTGATCAATTCCTAAAATGCCATGGGATGAAAGAGTTTGTCACCTTTGTGACAATAAGAAGCTTGAAGATGAAAAGCACTTTCTCTTATATTGTTGAGCCTATACCTATATTAGATCTAATTTTTAAAATATTTTTCACACTACCAACGTTCCAAACCTCTTAATTCAACAAAAGTATGGTGATCTTGGAAAGCTTTTCTTAATGCTTTTCGAGCACAGAAACAAAATTCTAAAAAATCACAAGTAATCACTTACCCTCTTAAGGTGAGGTAGACCAATTCGGTCTTAGTGGACGTTAATCATCATCATCATCATCACCATCATCAATAATAAAAATAATGACAAAAAAATAGAGTTTCCACCAACACTTTTTTTTCCTTCTATCTCTCCATTTATATTTATGTATAACATAACCAAATTCAAAATTATGAACCAATTCCAATGAGTGAGTTGAAGTGAGTTATTATATCCTCAAAATTGAAGTTCCAATATCACAACCATTTCAAATATGCACCTTCAACACTTACATATATTGAAACATCAAATCTTAATCTAAATTTAACTTATTGAGTAGAGAATTGATCTACTTCAATTGAGCAAAGTAAAATTGAAATTAGTTAAGGTTTTTTATTAATAACCAAATTCAAATTTATGAACCAATTTGCATGAGTGAGTTATTATATTCTCAAAGTTGAAGTTCCAATATAACATCCACTTCAAATATGCATTCAACACTTACACACTTACACATATTGAAACATCAAATCTTAACCTAGATTTAACTTATTGAGTACAGAATTGATCCAGCAAAGTAAAATTGAAATTAGTTAAAGTTTTTTTTAATAACACTCAACTAATTGCTATCCTAATAATCAGTACACACTACATTTTCTTCCATTAATCTTAGTAGTGCACATTAAAAGCATGATAAACTCAACGCACTATAGAAATACCTATAACTAATGCATACCGTAAGTGAAAATGATCCAACTAATGGATAAGCTGTATACATCTTCTTAGTACAGATAGTATGTAAATACATCTTCCGATAGCGTTGTTATCTGTTAGCTATACGCGAGCGAGTTAAAGAGGAAAAACAAAGTATTTAAACATCTTCCCTTTGGAAAGTAGAACTTGGCCGGACTCAAAAAATGAAAAGGAAGACCGAAGCATGCATCCAATCCACTACTAAAGACGAAAAATGAAACTTGCATTCATTTCAAATACTGAAGAGGAGAATCCTTACCTATTTACATTGCTTGGAGCTTCTTGTGGTTGCGTTGTCATGGGATGCATGCAGAGCGGGATGCTGCACCAAAAGATGACTTGCCTACAAACGAACTCAACTGAATGGCAAACAACATAACACTCAATTAATTGTCATCCTAATAATCAGTACGTCACGTCATGTAGGCAAGTCATTCTTGGCTGAGTAACCCGCTTTACATCTTCATGCAAGACTTCCCATCTATACCATGCTGCAATTATAGCAGAGCATGCAATTAGTTTCATAGCAGGGAATGACCTTACCCCATATCAGGTTTAGCACTCCGACCTCCTATATATCTCATTCGAATCGACAGTCGGAATAAATGAAAAGGCAATTTTCCGAGAAAAAATATTCTTTAGTTCCTCTATGCCTAAGTGATGACTACGAAGGATTATTCGGGAATGGGACACCATCTGACATGCATAAAGAACAAGGAGAGAATGATTTGTAGTCTCTTGATTTTTTTAGATGCGCGTTAGGATTTGCACCAGTGGATGTTTGAAGGTCCACATTGGCTAAACACTGGGCCGAGGGAATTCTATGTTTCCAAAGTTCTATGTCAAGGAGAGAAACGACACCCAACTTTAACTTTCCACACGATTCTTCGCATAATGATAACCTTCTTGCTGTTGATGACAACATTATCCAATCGTTCGTCCTAAATATCCATATCTATGTGGATGGTTCAATAATGCAGTGTAGAGATTCGGCAGGTGGTCATAGATTCCTCGAGATGTGCAAATACTTTATCAACCCTAGCGGCCCATGGCTTCACATATGATCGAAGCGGCAAATACTTTATCAACCCTAGCGGCAAATAGTTTAAACCTGTTCTTCTTCAATTTTAACCCTTCTTCGAAAACCAGCGATAAAAGGAATAACTCGCGACAAAAGGAATCTATGAGAATGTCTATTTTCAATAGATTTCGAAATGATAAGGCAAATCTAAGTTAATATCTGTAATATTATTGGTTTCCACTGCACTATTTTTTAATTTTTGGTCGGTCTTCTTCTTATGTTGCGTTGGTATTATTATTCTTGAATAGTCATCGCGCTTTCTACTTTTTTGAATTTTTATTCGTCCTCCTTTATGTTGAGTTGGTATTGCTATTCTTGAATAGTAATCACACCTAGTCTTATGGATTATATTGTTCAGTTTATGAGACACTTTTTTTTTCTTTTTTGTTTTTTACTGGAAAAATTTTCTTTATATTTAAAAGGATATAAAAATGTACATACAAGTATTCTATTCAAGTCAAAATTTTTATAATGATAGAGTTTTTCTTTTCACGCTGTAACTTGATATGGATAATTTTTGTCCATTCCAATAAACTTTGTGTCTTGCATCTCTATGATAATCATCAACGAAACCAAAAAAGATAACAAAAAACTGGTTTTGTGACCACGTTCATAGAATTAGCAAGATGGAGGGACCCTCGTTGCCATCCTCCCACTGTGAATATCGAATTTGGCCTAGGGGCATTGACAACGCCTTTTTTGATAGGTTGTCTGTGTCGCTATTGTCCTCTCGATAGATGTGAGACAATGAAAGACTCTTTATGTGTCTTGTTGCTTCTTGTGTTCTTTCTTTCCAACACTCCAGTGTTGCCACTTGGAGATCAGTCTGTCTATTGAGCCAGTCAATAATGACTTTGGAGTCACCAAGTAATAACATCTCGTTGATGTTCAGTCTTTGAGCCAAGATGAGAGAATCCCGCGCCCCCATAAGTTTCGCCTTTGTGTTAGTGCCTTGTCCACAATTTAGGGTCCAATAGATAAAAGAAGTGAGTGTTTAAGAGGATTTCCCCCCCGCCCCGCAGAGATTGCCTCCTTGTTGTGCACCTCCGTCAAACCAGGCTATTGCTCTGTCAGTCAGGAGATTTATCTTTGGTCTAGGAATGGGTGGGTCTTTGGCTTGAAGTCCAGGTGTGGCCACCTATGCTAAAATGTTGTTTACCACCCTGGGAATTGAAGGGGGCCTCTCTTCAAAGAGAGTTTCGTTTCTGGCATTCCAGATGTTCGAACAAAGATAGGTTGGCAGCGTCGGATAGTTTTTGTTGGAGGATATCCAGTTGCTAAAGAATTGAATCACCGAGGTACCTATCCAGAACTTGGCTAGATTTAAAATTAGTGTGAGTTGTTTCCAGACCAAGCAGAAAAAATTGCAACGCATAAATAGATGATGGACCGATTCGCTTTCCAATTTACACAGAATGCAATGGTTTGGGCCCGCCCAACCATGGGTCTGTAGATAATCCCAAACAAGGAGTTTGTTTTCTGTCAGGAGCCAAATGAAAATCTTAATCTTCATGGGATAGTCCCCCTTCCATAACTTGTTGCGCCAGAATTCATCATGTTTTCTCCATAATTTTGTTGCAATCGCATAGTATGCATTTTTTACTGTGAAAATGCATGTATTATCCCCTCCCGTCTAGATGAGGGAGTCTGGCTGCTCCAGAAGGGTGATGCCTGCTCCAGTTAAATTCTGTGTAATGGATCCATTCTTCTTCAAGATCATGTTCAAGCTCCAGAGTTGTGCCCTTAATCCAATTTTTTCCTATCATGTCATGGTTGGGAGAGTGAATGATTTGATACAAGAAGTAAAAATCCTTACTGTGTAATCAGGCCAAGAGAGGAGGAGAGAGCATGGACTTATTTTCCAATCCCAGGATGGAGTCCCGTCTGATTTCAATCATAGATCCACTTCCAGGTATCCATGCGATCCACTGTAGGATGATCGAAAGTAATTTAAAGAGACGTTTCCAAGTTTGTCAGCCTCTCGAAGGAGTAGACGAGGCTGATCTGAGCCAAACATGAACCAGTTGGTGAGATATATACTTGTCTTTAATTACCTTGCTCCATAATCCTCGAGCCATCAAAATTCTTCAGAGTGTATTTGTTGAGATCACCCTGTAAAAGATAAGAAAGTTCCTCAATCCCAAACCTCCCAACGATTTGGGTTTTGAGATCACCTCCCACTTGGAGAGATGGTAGCCTTTGTTTTGTTTGCTTCCAGTCTAGAGAAAGGTGAAAATCAATTGTCGAAGAGTCTTTATAAAAGAAAGAGGAATGTGAGCAAGGGATATCTAGTACACAGGAAGGCTCTCCAAGACAACCTTGATTAAAACGTATCTGCCTCCCAGTGATAGCATTTTGTTGCACCAGTGAAGGATTCTATGTTCAAACTTTTCAGTCAGCCAATTCCAGTCCTTTGCTACATAGCTGGATGGTTTGATGATGAACCTAAGGTAGTTTAACCTCTTATCTAGGTCTCGAGAGTCGATGCCAAACATAGATTATATTTCAGACAATATTTCATCCCGAGCTCCCGAAGCCAAGAAAGTTGACTTATGGTAATTGATCTCCATACCTAAAATAGAGAAAAAATTATTAATGATATTGTGGATCTCTGTACATTCAGACCAGTTTGTGTTGGTCATGATGATCACGTCGTTTATGAATAATAGATTCAAAATATGTAACATTCTCGATACTTTAATCCCTGTCAGGTAGCCTTCCGCTTGGCTTTTTTTGAGTAAAATACTAAGGCTCTCCAGGACCAGGATGAAAACAAGGGGCGATAGAGGGAATCCCTGTTGAGGCCCTCTCTCACAGTGGAAGACTTTGGTAGCTTCCCCATTGATCAGTGCAGCAAAGGTGGACAAGGAAATACAACCCATTACCCATTTGGTGGTGACCACCACAAATCCACATTGTATTAGGATGAGACGCAAAAAATTCCAGTTGATACAATCAAAAGAATTTTTGAGGTCCGGTTTTATGAGGATGTCTTGGAGATTTTTTGTCTCTATACTATGAATGCACTCCTGAGAAGTGCCAATGGCATCGAGAATTTGTCTCCCTTTAAGGAAGCCTAGATGTTTGTCTGAAAGTGCCCAAGAGAGGATGTAGTGGATCCTTCTGGCTATGATCTCAGAAATAATTTTGTAGCAAAGATTACAAAGTGAGATGGGGAGAAAGTATGCAAACTGTCGGGGAAGGTTTGATTTTGGGATCAGAACAATAAAAGTGTTGTTTAGATGGTTTTTTACAAACCCTATGGATCTTGAGTCCTCCACGATGTCCAGCAGATATTGTCCCATTAGATCAAAGTAGTGGAGGTATAGTTCTACAGACCACCCATCGAGGCCCATGCTTTTTTCTTTTGTGAAGCCTTTGATCACCTCTAGGATTTACGCCTTTGTAGAAGGAGTTTATAAAGCTATGGCCTCCTTGTTTGTTACCATCTTTGGGAAGAGTCTTGTTGTTTCAATCTGAGTGGTAAGTTTGGGTGCATTCGATTCCTCGTAAAAGGAATTGAAGTGGTTATACGCCGCCGATTTGATGCCTGTTGTATTTTGATGAAGCCTATCGCCCTCTTCCTCTATTTCCCACAAGCTTTTTTTATTCTGGCAAAAACTAGCAACTCTATGGAAGAATCGAGTGTTTTTATCGCCGCTTGCAAGCCATAGTGCTCTACTCTTCAAGTGCCATCTGTCTTCATCCTCACGGAGGATTTTATTGTGAGCTTCTTCTAGACAATACACTTTATGGTCTAAATCAACATTACGAGCATCCAAAGACTTTAGTCAGTGTAGTTCCTCTAGTTCATGTTCTAGTCTACACATTTTTGCTTTTTCCTTTGTCTTTTTTTCTTTTAGCCAGAGTATAGATTCGGCTTTTAAACACGAAAGTTTTCTCACGAAATTTCCCTAGGTGTCTCCTTGAACTATAAGGGAAGTGTCAGCCCACATCAATCTAACCAACTGATCAAAATATTCTTCCCTCAGCCAAGCCGGGTCAAACTTAAAAGGGTGTTTAGCTCCAAATCTTCCTTCTCCTATTGTAGACATATTGGTGCATGATCGGAAAGATAAGGAAGTTCTACCCAGGATCGAATTCTGCAAGTGGGTGTGATCAAATCTTTTTCCACCAAAAACCTATCGAGTCTCTTAGCGATGCCTGTTGATCCCTCTCTCCCATTTCTCCAAGTGGGCAGTATCTCCACCGGCTTCATATCCACTAAGGTGTTTTATGAAAATAGGTTCTTGTAAAATTTCGAGAATGGATCAGTCTTTGCCCTTTCTCCACAAATATCCTTGGAACTTGTAGTTAAGTTTAAGTCTCCTGTAATGATGAGACTCTTTACCACCAAGAGTCCTAGATGATCAAGTCTCTCCCAGAAATATCTTCAATCAACACATTGTCCATAGGAGTTGTGCAGGGTCAACTTTGACCTCAGTTCTAAGAAGGTACTCGTAAGTAAAATCCCTCCTGGACATAGAAAATGTATTAGTTCAAAAAGGGTAGGATCCCACGAGGCAACTAGGCCTCCCAAATTACCTATTGAGATTTCCCCACAAGCCATCCAGTCCGCTCAAAGAGTGTACATAAAATTCCTAGCAACAGTCACATCCACTAGAGTTTCTTGAAGAAAGATAATAGACGATTGGGTCTTCTCAAGGAGTCGTCTCATGGAGGCGAGTTTCAGGGTTCCTCCAACCACTCTGATGTTAAGGGAGAGGAGGATCATGACTTACCCCGGGCAAGAAATTTTAATCCTCTAAGCGCCGCTTCAGTTGTATCAGTAGATAGTGTAACCGAATTCGAAGGCCCTGTGTTAGACTTTTTTCGCGCACTACGGGTTTTTAGTGACGAAAGATCAATCCCTAAACCCCTGGACCAAGTGGGGTCAATTTCAATTGTATTTTTCGCTCCAAAATAAGAAGGAAAGTCATTCTGGTGAATGATGGGTTGTATAAGAGTCTTGCCATGGTAAGTGGAAATTTGAAGAGAACCGAAAGGAAGGGTGAAGGCTAGACTAATAGAAGAAAACATGTTGTCTAGTTCCTGTTCAGAATAAGTCGGTTCAACATAGTCAGGGAGAGTAGTAGAGTTTTGTGCTTCGCTGGTGACATAAGATGCTTGGTTATCTGAGGCCCAAGCAGTATGGTCGGGTCTAGGAAATGGAGGGGAGGCTTGTAAAGGAGAATAAGACATGCATGGAGTTGTGGGTGCTGGTACATCCAATTCCCGAGATGAAAAGGATTTTCTAAGGATGACAAGGCTAGGCGAAGAGGGGGGGGAATGGAGGGGAGGGTCAAGCTTAAAAGAAACAGATTCTGAAAGCTCAAGGTGCAATATATTAGTAGCATGCACGTTAATGGTGAGTATGTCCCATGCAGAGAGAGTATTATAAAGCAAAGGATGGTGAAGCTTAATCTTACCCACAAGCGAGTCATCGAGTGGGTTGAAACTTGTGTCCCTCCTCAGATGTGGTGCCTCCTCATCCATTTGGTCTGGCTATGTGACATAATTATGGAATCTGATCTCCTCTGATCGGTCCATCTCAGTCATGGTGGGAGGAAACTGTGAGCAGTCTCTTCTGAGATGGCTTGTTCTATGGAAATAGGAACATCAAAAAATGGATCCCCAATTAATCAAGGTGTTGAGCAAAGAGAATACCTATACATTCTATCTCCAAAATATCTGGTAGTCCAACCTGGATGTCTATTTCCACTAAGACCTTAGCCATTTTTCTATATGATGTAGCAAGTGAGAGCATGTCCACCCTTAGAAAATGTCCTAAAGAGGCTCCAATGAGTTCAAGCACTTCCTGGTTCCAAAGCTGAAGAGGGAGTCCTGGGAGAAGGACCCAGATATGTCCATGGTTGAATAATTTCGTCGATGGGTTGAAGTTGATCCTCCATATCTTGATCATAAGGCTCCCTCCCTCAAATGCCCAGAAATTATTCAGGATGTTGACTGTGTACTCGGGTTTCTTAAAGATGAAGTCGAGCCATCCATGTTGGAGTATATGGACCTTGGGGAGATAACCTAGAGCATGTTTCCAATGGGTTGTTATCCAGTCGTCAAGGTTATTCTTACATTTATATTTGTATGAAAGCCTCCCAACAAAGGCACACAGGTCCAGATTGCAGGCATCAGAGAGTCTGACATCCATCCCAGGTATAAGTCTGGGATGTCTTTGTTTTGGTTTCTAGACCCTATGCGTCCTCTTGATAGAACAATTATTGTGATAGGTGGAGGGTCCTCCAAGATGTCTACTCCCCAACTAGTCGTTCACATCTATATTCCTACCCTACTAGCCAGGAATCGAGTGAACTCCCTCCAATACAGTCTGCGTTTTTGTCCCTCCAGTAACCAAGTTTAAAAACTGACAATTCAGAACTCGGGTGGGAGGAGTGAGGGTGGGGCCAGAGGTAGGTTTATGTGGAGCGTTAGGCAAGCTATTTCCCCGATAATGGTTGTTGCAAAGATCATCAATCGATGAAAGGATATTTGGTTGGTCCCATGGGTCCCCGTTCCCCCCGTCAGTGGGATCCAAGCACGCAGACTCCATAATGGAAACTTCTAAAAACTAATAAAAGAGAAGAACACTTCAGTGTAGCAGGTTGTTAGGGGATGACTATTAGATACTGTCAAGACTGAAAAATAGAGGAAAACCTGGGGACAGGGAATCCGAGTCTGAGAGTAGAAGGATATACAAGAGGTTAAAAGGTCCAAGGTGACTCATAAAATGCCATCTCATCTACAGAGTAGTATAACAGAAGTGGATAAAGGAATGAAGGTAGTTCGTGAGGAGATGGTGCTTGTTGAGTTTCAGACCTGGAGTCGAAATCCATGGCTCTCGCCATTCCAAAGAATTCATGCCAGGAAAACTGGAGATGGTGCTTGTTGAGTTTCAAAAATATGAACACACACTTAACAACTATAAGATCATTTATGAGACACTTATCTGAATATAAAAAACAATTGTGAATTTTCAAAGATTATTGTTTTTAGAATTAGATAAAAGTTACTATCAAACACAAGAATATAGATTATTCAAATTTGATAACTGATAAAAATATTTATTTTTCTTTTAAAACCCATTTAAAATATATTTTGTTTTTAATCTTAAAAGTTCTCTTTGACACATTTTTTAGTCGAAGATCAACACAATTACATTTAATTAATTGTTTTAGTTAGATATGTACCTCTTTTAGTTAGATACGTCCTTCTCTTCATTTGGAGAAATACTATAACGAGTATTTAATTGGAGAGAATAAGAAAACTAATATGAAGGATAAAATTATTTTTGACATTATTTTTAAGTTCGATTAAACTTAAGAAATAGAGAGAATGTAAAACCAACTCACTGCACTTGCGGAAGCAAATCCAAGCTTTGTTCAAATAATCAATAACAATTACAATGTGTATATAAGATGCCATATGGTTTGAAATGGTTGGAAACTAATATCAACTAATCACCGCAATTAATTGTCCATTATTTCTAAGTCTCCTCTTTAATGGAGAAATGATTGACATCCACACCTAACATCTCCCTAAACAGTTCAAATTTGATCTTCCCTAGGGGCTTAGTGAAAATATCAACAACATTTTCACTAGTATTACAATACATTAAAGCAATGCCATTAGACTTCATTTTTTCAAAGGGAATATCAACATGCTTTATCCTTGAATGATAAACTGGATTATTTGCCAACTTCATTGAGGTATGGTTATCACATTTGATTATCATAGCTTTCCTTTGTTCTTCTCCAACATCTTGAAGTAGTCTTCTCAACCAAACAACTTCACAAATTGTTGCACACAATGCTTTATATTATGCCTCAGTGGATCACAAAGATACAATAGGTTGCTTCTTACTCCTCCATGAAACAATCCCGGATTCAATGACAAAGGCATAACTTGTAGTAGATCTCTGATCATCCGTATTTCCATCCAAGTATAATCTGAGTAACATGTCATCTCAAAATCGAATGAATTAGTATATTTAATACCACAATGAATTGTTCCTTTGATATAACGGAGTACCCCTTTCATTGCATTCCAATGGATTTCTAGAGGTTTAGCCATAAACTGACTTAACACACTAACATAGTATGCTATGTCAGGTCTGGTTATAGTGAGATAGTTCAATCTTCCGACCATCTATCTATACAATGTATCATTTACCTCCTTTGAACCATCATCACAGTAATTTTTTGTGATCTACTTCATTGGAACATAAGAAACTTTTCACTGATCCATTTTAAACTTCTTAAGCACTTATCTGACATATTTACCTTGATACACGAAGGTTTGACAAGCATTTCTCCAAACTTTAAGATTGAGGCACTAATGTAACTCACCAAGATCTTTCATTTCAAATACCCATGAAATTTGCTTCTTAATTCCACTAATCAATTTTTCTGAATTTCCTGTAATAATTAAAATATCAACATATAAGGAAATCAATACAACATGCCCCTTTTCATCAAACTTGGTATATAGATTCATATCACTTTTTCTCCTCATAAAACACTGTTGAAGAAAGAAGGAATCTATCTTCTCATACCATGACCTAGGTGCTAATGTTTTCTTTAATTTACACACTAAATGTTCATGACCACTTTTCACACACCCCTCTGGTTGATTAGGGTAAACCTCCTCCTCTAACTCACCATTTAGAAAAGAAGACTTTACATCTAATTGGTGAATCTTCCAATGGTATTTTGTAGCTAGTGCAATTAACATTCTTATAGTGTTTAATTTAGCTATTGGTGCAAATTTTTCTGCATAACCAATGCCCTCCTTCTATAAATACCCTTTTTCCACCAATATGGATTTACATTTATATATACTACCATCTGCTTTGAATTTAGGTTTGTATATCCATTTACATCCTATGGGGTTTTTATCTTTAGACAATTCTTCCTCCATTTCTTTTCTCCACTCTTCAAGTTCATTAGCTTCATTAAAACTCATGGGTTCTATGACATTTGAAATATTACTCATCAAGGCATAACCTTTATACATTTTAGGTGGACAAACCTGTCATGAAGATCTTCTCAATTCGTTGGTGACTTCTTCTTCCTTTTGTGAAGATTCTTCTTCACTATTGGATGTATCCATGTCACTGGGTGCCTTTTCCTGTTGCTGCTTCTCTTCTTTGACCTCCTCATCTTCAAGAAGTACATGCCAGCATTCATGAATCTTGTCTTCATTATTTCCTTCTTCCTTCTCATGGAAAATTACATCCCTACTTGCAAACACTTTGTGAGTAGATGGATCAAACATTTTATATGCTTTAAATTCTGAAGAGTACCCTATAAAAATACATTATATAGATTTAGCATCAAGCTTCTTCCTGTTCTCCTTTGGAATACGTGCAAAATCCTTACACCCAAATATCCTCAAATTATTAACTGTTTGTTTAGAATCATACAAGGCTTCGAAAGGATTTTTATGATCAAGAAACCTTGTTAGACTTCTGTTATTTAAATAAACAACAATGCTAATGGCCTTGACCCAAAAAGCATTTGAGAGATTCTTACCTTTCATCATACTTCGTGCACACTCCACCATAGTTTTGTTTTCCATTCTGCAACTTTGTTCTGTTGTGGAGTGTGGGGTACTGTAAATTTCTGTACTATTCCATGATCTTTGCAATACTTGATGAAGTTCCCCAATCTGCACTCTCCCCCTTGATCTGAGCTGACGATTTTGATGGCTTTTCCTGTTTACACTGATACCATCTTAAGAAATAGAGAGAATTTAAAACCGACTCCCAACACTTGGCTGGGGAAGCAAAGCCAAGCTTCATTCAAATAATCGATAAGAAGTACAATGTATATATAATATGTCATATAGTTTGAAATGGTTAGAAATGAATCTCAACTAATCACCGCAACTAATTCTCCATTATTTCTAAGTATTAAAGTCACTTAAGATTTAAAGAAGTTTAAATATATTTATATTGAATAAATTATGGAAGAATAAAAATTAAAAAGAAAATTAAACAAACTTTTAATATCATTAAAAACATTATAAGATTAAATTAAAAAACAAATTCTCATTCACCTATGAAATATTGAATAAGAAAATGTTAAAGTATTATGAAGAAATTATTTACTTGAATGTAAAAACTCAAAATCCAAATTATTTATTTAATATAATTAGGTTAAAAAGTAAAATAAGTATTTTTAAAATATGAACTTTTACTAGTATTTTAGTGAAATTATTTTATGGACAAAACTTAATATATGATTTTTGTAATAAATTATGATTATAATAAAAGATGAAAAACATAATTTCTTATAATATCTTATCTAAACCAACAAGATTTAGGAAAGTTATTTTCCAATTTTTTTTACATAAAAAGGTTAAAAACTTATTAATTCCGAATCATATTTATGAAAGTTTTAAAGAAAAAAAAATAATTTATATATACCGTCATCATCTTTACCATACAATGGTTATAAACTTTTTAATTCTAAATAATATTTGTCTAAGGTTCCAAACCAAAAAATTGATTCATATGCATAATCATCATTTCGCAAAGTGTAAGAAGAGAAATGCAACAAATTGAATTACAATGTAATGATCATGATAATTATAAATAGTTGTACAGTTAGACCAACTTCCGTTTATCAAGCATTAATTAAAAATGATCAATAGATTATTTTTTATTTTTTTCATTTTTATTTATATATTAAAAATGATTGGAAAGTAATTTTTCAAAATTCACATAAATTTAGTCACTTGAATATTTATAAAAGTTTGTATTATTAAAAGTATTTTGAAATTAAGATTTATTGTGGCATAGGAAATTTTAAAGAAAGTTATTTTTTTTCTCCAAACCTTCCTTATATCATAAAAATGAGAAATCATTTTATCGCAATATGGATTTTAGTAATTGAGACTTAGGAATCTACCAACAATCATTACAATCAGTACAACTATAAAATGTTGGATAAGGAATCTATACAAAAGGTGTTGTCCATTTTTTACCATGTTCCCTAAAACCCTTTAGGCCACCTTGAGCCATTATCTCCTCTTAGTATTGTTTTTCATTCAAGTTCATTGGGCCATTATCTCTTCTTAGTATGACTTTTCATTCAAGTTCATTACATATTCTGCATTTATAACATGGTACTAGCATTTCCTTTCATACACAGAATATTCACCTTCATCCTCTAACTTAAACCATAAACATTATGTACTATTCCACTCACTGTCATTTCTCGGTGATGGAGATCCCCACTATACATATGTTTCTCGGTCATGGAGATCCCCATTATACATCTGTTCATCATGCAGTTCTCCAGCCGGAAACACCATCATTACCTTCTCTTTCGCTCGTCCTAGGGATTTAATTTTTCATTTTTACAAAGTTATTATTATTTTATTTTTTTACTAACATTACAACCATGACAATTGGTTTTAGGTGTTAATTACCTTATTTACCATATCTCAAAACAAATTTATTGATTACAAACCCAAAAGAAATAAAAATATTTTTTTTGATGAATAATATTTATAATAATTATTATTATTTAAGTTTTTAAGTTTTAAATTTTTTATTTTAAATTAACATTTAAATAATAAAGTTTTATATTTTATTTAAAAATTAAATATATATACATTTTACAATTGTAATAATGGCTCCCAAATTTAATATATATAATTTTACTTAAATATATTTTATATTTTTTATGATTTTTTTTAACATAATACATCTTATCCATATAAATAAATAAAAAACATATTACACTAATATATTAAAAAATAGTTAAGTTATAATTTTGTGATTATTTTTAAGGGATTACTTTAAATATATAGTTATAATTTTGAGACTACTTTTAAAGCATTGATAATATCATAAACTTCTTTTTAGAGAAAATGATAGCTTTAGAGTATGCACAAATGCTTCTACCCATTTTAAATTTGAAATTTTAAGTTTGTCATTTTAAATGATGTGGCTCTCATATAAATGAAAGATATATGGTATATATTGACTCCTTTTACACCACGATGAATAAGAAAAGGGGGACTGATCGTATATTATTTAATTGTCAATAATATATCACTAGGTGTATGATTTTAATTGTCAATTATATATTATTTATATGTTTATTAAGTTTGTCGTTTTAAATTTGTCACTCATTAAGATTCTCATTTTAAATGTTGTGTTTCTCATATAAATGAACGATATATGGTATATATTGACTCCTTACTAGGTGTATGATTTTAATTGTCAATTATATATTATGTATATGTTTATTAGTGGAATAAATGTTTTTTATATTAATTATAATGTAAAAGTTATATGGCATGTAGTTATCTACTTGAAATCACTAATTTTAAAATTACAAAATAAGTTATTTAAATTGTTAAATATTGTGTCACCTATACATATAAGATGGATCTAGTTTAATAAGATATCTTATCTTATAAAATCTTGACTATTTTAAGTGGATGATTTTAAAATTACAAAATAAGTTATTTAAATTGTTAAATATTATGTTATATATATACACCTATACAATATAAGATGGATCTAGTTTAATAGGATATCTTATTTTACAAAATCTTGACTATTTTAGGTGGATGTTGATGAGAGGTTATGAGATGATTATTAAGATGCTTTGGAAATCATTTTATGAGTTACAAATTTATTTTTTAAGATTAAAATTGAACATTTATTTATATATATATATATATATATATATATATATATATATATATATATATATATATAAGGAATACATTTAAAAAGAAATAAATTAAACTCATATTTTATATAACTTAATTATGTATAAAAAAAGGTTTTTAAGGAATTTTCACTAAGTATTATTGTCGATTGTTTATGTATATCAAATTTTCATAATTTACATGGTTAACTTAATGTAGACTATTAAACAATAATAATAATTTACCTAAACATATTGATTCATTTGGTGATGTTTATGTATTATTTTCATATGCATAAAAACCATTTTCACATTCATTTCTATGTAAAATATTTTAAAAATTCATTAAATTTCAACATTAATATGAGAAAATAAAACCAATGAAAATACCAAGATAATTTAAAGTAACCCAACATCATGTGCCTCTTTAGTTCTTCAATGAATTATAAATTAAAGAAAAACAATGTTGAGAAAGTAGTCTTATGTTAATGGTTACACGTTTTAATGAAATACTATATTTTCTAATCATGGTTACACGTTTTAATGAAATACTATATTTTCTAATCATATTGTGATAATTTATAATGTTATCCATAAGTATCATCATTGATTTGTGGATGTTTATGTAGGATATGGACAAGTGTAGAATTCATGTAGGGATGATAATTCTCACTTTGTATTTCTCTTTCTACAATAATATTATAATTGTTAGCATGATATATAACATAATGAATAAGGTGTAAAAACTAAAATAAATAAATGAGAATCAACATTAATACATAGTTTTGATAGAAAAATACTCATACCATAATTATTTATTGAATATTTTATAAACAAATAGTACAATTAGAGATCAAATTTGAAAATATTAACTATTATTAAATTAATGAATCATCCCACCTCCTCTTTGTGAATGATGACTTGATCTTTTGTAGTGGATTAAGGGGAGATGTCGAGAAATTAAGCTCAATCTTAGGATTTTTTCAGGAGGGAAACTCGAATGAAGATCAATGCACAAAAATGCACTCTCTCACCCCATCTCATGGATGAAATGGAAACTACTTGTTATAATGATTACTTTCCCTTTACTTGGTTTCCTTTCGATGAAGGTATAAAGTATTTGTGTTCTCACTTAAAACCAAATAATTATTAAAAGGAAGATTCATGTTGGCTAATTGCAAAATTTGAAAAGAGACTAAAGGCATGGAGTATTCAATGGTTATCTATAGCAGGAAGAATGATATGATATTGGTCAAATTAGTCTTGGAATATATTCTAATATATTAGATGTCATTATCATAGATACCCAAAGGCACATTGGAAAAAGTAAGATGAACTTGTTTCAGATTCTTATGGGCTAGTTAAAAAAACCATTTTGTCCTACCATGGGTCAAATGGGAATCCCTCGATGCTCCAAGATTATTGGGAGGTTGGGATTTAAAAAAAAATCACTTTTTCTCGAAGGACCCTACATCCAAATCCAACAGGAGATTGATCACCACAAAAATCCTCTGGACAAAAGTAGTCACCCTGAAATATATTAGCCCTGATTCAGTAGAGGAATGCATCACAAGACCATCACAAGATGCTACAAATTTCTCAATCATCTCGAAATCCCTCTTCAAATACTTTCAAGTGATAGGAGAGGGTCTATCTAGGCATGTTCGAAAGGGAACAAGAGTCTAAATAGGTACAAACCCATGGCCAAGAAGTGTCAGAAATAAAATTCTTCCCCAAGAAATCATAGAATAGTTACATGAACTTGGGTATTTCCACCTTCACCAGATCATAGACATGAAAAAAAGCATAGTTTAGGGTGAATTCTACAAAGATGAACGACACATTGGATTGAGGTAGGTTTTTTCTAGATCTTGGTCAGATTATATAAGATATCTTAAACTAGGGCATATAAGAATCACAGAATGAAGGATGAATTAGTATGGCAACGAAACCCTCATTTTATCTACACTCCAAAAGAAAGGTACACCCAAATAAATGTAAATCCCCTTCAAGAGGACCCCTCCTAGTGGTGGAAAGGGGTGTGGAAAGTGAAATTCCCTTTAAAAGCATGCATTGTCATGTGGTGTCTATTAAAAAAAAAAATCTCCACATGGGAAAGGATGAAGATAATTAATTTAGAAGGATCAGGTTGGTGAATTTTATGTAACGCTGATCAGGAATCTTCCCCACATTTATTTTTATTGTGCCCCTTTGTCAAAGAAATGTGTTTCAATATCTCACAGGCATTAGACTAGGCTTATGTATGCCAATGCCAAAACATTGAAAAGGCATGGAAAAACTGGGTTTAAAATCCATCAAACAACATTATAAAACCCCTCCCTCTAATCATCAATTGGAGTGCATTGATGGCTAGAAATGAAGTTATTTTCAATGATTGTGTGTTAGTCCCATAATTTACTTAGCCATGCCTTGAGCATACTCTCACATTCCCCTCAAGGGAAAGGCCATAACCCAGTTCGTCGAGTAGTAGAAGATTTGGTGGACCATTCCAAACCGTGGAAATATTTTTATGGGGCCTCACAAAATGATTTGCAAATAAGTGGAGGAAGAGTCGTCCTTCATATGTTGGATTCTCATTTCTTCAACCTGAAATTGGACTTGGGATCGGGTTCAAATAACTATACAAAATTGATGGAACTCAAACACTTACTGAAATTTATAGGGAAAAAGGAATAAGATCCTCATAAGATCCTCACGATATTTGGAGACTCGTGATCCCTCATTTACTCTCCCATCATTTCATATAGAAAAAAGGTTACACTTATGTTAAAAACACTTAGTGCATGCACAACCTTTAATGCATAATTATTTAATGGGAGCCTTTTTGGATTTCTCTTACTTCACAGAAGACAAACAATATGTAATTATCTCTTCCTTTATTTTTGAACTTCTCCACCACCTTATGGACGATAAGTATAGCAGATGAGATACATAGTGACATGTATTTATTCAAAATGTAATTTTTTTTTTTTAAATTATTTTATTTCAACATAAAAAAATAATTCCAGAGGATAAGATAATTAATATAGAGCACAAAAGTATTGTTTACATTACTTCTAATTTCAATTAAAGCTACTTATAAATTTAGATAGGCTTAAAATATTTGACTATTGAGTAAATTATGGAAAAATAAAAATTAGAGACAAATAAACAAACTATTAATATCATTAAAATCAGTATAGAATTAAACCAAGTATTTATTTAATATAATTAGGTTAAAGAGTAAAATAATTATTCTTAAAATTTGAATTTTTATTAGTATTTTAGTTAAATTATTTCATGAACAAAACCTCTATATGTATAGAAAGAATATGTAATCTTTGTAATAAATTATCAATGTGCAAGATAAAAAAACATATTTTCTACAATACCTTATCCAAGATCTATGAAATTTTTTCTAGATTTTTTTTTACCATAAAAAGGTTAAAAACTTATTAATTCCCAATAATATTTATCAAGGTTGGAGAGACAAAAATTGATTTATATGCACAAAGATATAAAAGTTTTATAGTATAGTTTAGGATGAATGGTATATTTTTTTATTAGAATTGATAATCATAAGACCATCCAATGAGCACATGAGAGATATTTTCATCATGTTCCTTGCAAGTAGTGTATATATTAGGACCTTGTTTTTCTCATTTCTATAGGTTATTCCAAGTTATAACTTTGTTATTTTTTATTTTTTTTGTAAGTAAGTAATTTTATATATAAGGGCCTTCAAAAAACCAGACCATAAGTACAAAAATTAATAACAATCGGATTGTAGTTACTGAACTGCTCCCAAGGGAGAAACCAGTTCAGCCAACCGGATAAGTCTAGCAATTGAGTTCTTACCAGTCTTAAAAAACACAAAGCTGAGCTGACTAGGATGCTACTAGAGGAGAACCTATTAAAAAATAACAAACTTCTTGAGGGGTTAGACACCTGGCGAGTAGTCTGGAAAGTATTCTGGCAGGTAACCTGGCCATGGCTCCTCTTCAACAGCTGCCCTCAGTTTTCCCAATGCATGTCATCATCCACAGTGCACTCGTCCTTGTTGGCAGCTGTCTCGGCGTCTCCCGACGGAATGTGCATATGCTGACCGGTGGCTATGACCGCTTCCGTGTCCCCCTGCTAAATCGGCTCCGCAACAACCTCTGCTGCACTCTGCTTCCTGACATTCCCATCGCCGCTTGTTGAGGAGGGCGCTCCTTCTGAAGTCGTGCCTGCTGGATAGGCGAGAGAGGCGTCTTGGAAGGTAGAAAGAAGCTGGAGGAGGGTTGAGAATCTCCCATCCATAAGATGTATCCTAAAGTGGAGGTCCTCCACTCCCTGATGGAGTGCAAAGACCAAGTCATAAAGGATGGTGAAGTTTTATTTACACTACAAATCTGGCTTGGAGTTATAGGATGTCGATGCCTTGTTTTGGTCGGCCCGAATAGGAGATGGCATCCCCATGGGCGATTTTGAAGACCCAGCAACCGACGCGAGGGGAGGAATGGAGTTCCTGGAGGTTGAAGGAGCGGTGAGGTGGTGCGGGGAAGGGCTCGGAATGGTTTCAATTAAGGCTAAACACTCGAAGCGGGGGACAGGTGCGGTGGAGGAATTGAGAATTGCTACCTCAGGCAGCAAGAGCGGCGAGGAGAGTGTTGAGGGTGAACCAGGAGGAGAAGTCGAAGTGCGAGGTTGAGGAAGATGCCAAGGAGAACCCCTTCACGGTCTTCCTCGTTGTCGCGGCATGGTTTGGCACAAAAAGTGGGAATGGCGTACGAGGCCAGAGGGGATAGTCTGGAGCAGGCCAGGAGTCACGGACACCATGAGCATGCAATCAAAACCATGCCAGGGCAGCGGAGGAGTACTGGAGTCGGATCCCAGAAGAGGGATAGTAACACAAGCAGACGGAGAGGCCATTGCACCACGCATAATAGAGGTCGAAAGATCCCAGGTTAATGCCCCTGCAATCGACGTAAAATCCATTTAATGCGGGATGGAGTCGACGGTTGTTGGCATGAGTCGGTCACATGGCTCGGTGCCTTGTTGGCTCCTCTACTCTCCCTCTGTGCACCAGGTGGTCGACCCTATCACCCCATCCGGGGGTTTGTCCACTTTTGTAGCTTTGTGTATACATTGTTGGAGGATAGGGTGATCTGGAGTGAGGGATGTTTTGCAAATGATTTCCGGTCCATCCCAGTTGACCCCTAGATTAGCCAGTTCATCCGCTACTTGATTCACAATCCTTCTAATGTGGGCAGGGATGACCACCTGATTGGGTTGCAGTAGATCTGTAATGGTATTTATCCCATGCGAGAGTCTCCAGCTGGGTGATATTCTGTCTGGATATGCTCCATTTAAAAGTCTGTTGAGGAGGTTGATGATTATTTGAGAATCTCCCTCTACAATCAGTTGGGTGAAGTTGTGATATATGGCAAGTTGCATCCCCCAAGTAAGTGCCCATAGTTCTTCCTCCACAACTGTGCCCAGAGGTCCTTGGGATTCTTAAGCCATCGCCACCATATTTTGGCAATGAGGATGTTATTCATGATGGTGGGATCCCATAAGCCAAGGTCTCCTTGCGCTTTGGGATGACAGAGTTTGTCCCAGCTGACAAGAGCTATTTTCTTCCCTGTGTTGAGGCCTTGCCACAACAAATTCCTATGTAAGCTTTTAATGGTTAAGAGTACAAAGTTAGGAGCAACCAGCGCCGAGAATATGTAGGTGGGAAGGGCCTGGAGAACTGCTCGGAGGAGTATGAGATGACTTGGAAGGTTTAGAACTCTGAGGGTCCAGGAAGAGAGCTTCTTGGTAAAAGAAGAGAGGAGATGCTCCCAGGAGGAGTTCCGAAGGGCATTGTCGATCAAAGGGATGCCAAGGTATTTGGATGGAAGGGAGCTTCTTTGGAAACCTAAGAGATCAGAGATATGGCGCTGAATAGGGGGGGGCGTATTAAAGAAAAATATTTGGGACTTGTCTTTGTTGCAGTCTAGGCCTGAGGGCTCAGAGAAGGTTTGGAGGATCTGGAGGATGGAGTTTGCTTCCCGCACAGTTGGGGTACCCATCATGAGCGTATCATACACGAATTGGCTATGAGAAATAGGAGGGGAGATGCCATGCAAAGGTAGTCTGGCCAAAGTGTTGTTTGCAATGGCTGTGTGAATACATCGACTAAGACCTTCGGCCATTATAATGAAGAGGAAGGGGGAGAGAGGGTCTCCCTGTCTAATTCCTCTTGAGGGGGTGAAGGGGCGAGAGGGAACACCATTAATAAGGATAGAGAAAAAAGTTGTGGAGGTTAGGTTCAAGATCCAAGCCACCCAGAGTTTGTCAAATCCAAAGGCGAGGAGAAATTCCCGCATGTAATCCCAACTTATCTTATCAAAGGCTTTAGAAAGATCTAATTTAAGGAGCATACCTGGAAATCTAGTTTTCTACATCGAGTGGATCACCTCATGAGAAAGAATAACGTTGTCCAGGATTTGTCTTCCCTCGACATAGCCTGATTGCTCCTGAGAGATGATAGTAGGAAGATTGGGTTTGAGCCTTCGGGCGATCACCTTTGTAAGAAGTTTATAGATGACATTGCAGAGGGCTATGGGTCAGAACTGCTTGGGATGGTGAGCCTACCCCTCTTTGGGGATAAGAGTGAGAAAAGTGGAGTTGAGAGCTTGAAGGACTTGTCCAGTGGAACGAGAGTCTTCAATAATTTCCCAAACCTCTACCCTGATCATCGCAGTGATGGAAAAAATCACTGGTGAAACCATCAGGGCCGGGTGCCTTGCATCTTGGGGTGTCTTGTAGCACTTGATCTACCTCCTCGATTGTGATGGGTCGGAGTAGAGCTGAGTTTTTCTCCCTAGTGACGAGGGAGGGTATATGTTGCATTACTTTAGCTATGGATTCTGATTTGTCCGAAGAAGGTTTCGTGAGGAGGTCTTTGTAATAATCTGTCAGTGTTGCTTCCAGGTCTTCATGGGAGAAAATTGGCTCACCATTGGTGGAAATTAGGTGCGTGATTCTATTGGTATGACGGCGTTGGATGACAGATATATGGAAGTATTTGATGTTGCAGTCCCCCTCCTTGAGCCATTGGATGCGCGATTTATGTTTCCATAGAATCTCTGCTTGTTCTTTTCTGGTCTCCAATTGTTGATTTGTTGTTGCTTCCTGGGTCTTCAGCTCATCCGTTAACCCTTGCAGTTAGATCTGATTTTGAATCACTTTCATCTGCTCTGACATCTGCTTTTGGGAATCAAATATGTTTCCAAAGGTTTGCTTGTTCCATCTTTTGGTGATTTGTTTAAGGTTTTTTAACTTTTGCTAAAATCTGAACATCTTGGAGCCATGAGTGATCTCTGCCTGCCTCCACCAATCCTGGATATTTGCTTGGAAGTCTGGATGGTTGAGCCAGAACTGTTCAAACCAGAATGGTTTTTTCCCTGGTGATTCTGGCACATCCATCCATAACTGAATGGGCTAGTGATCCGAGCCATGGATATTCAGAATACTTGCTTCCAGAGCTATTCCCTCCAACATAAGGGAATCAGAGATAAGGAAGCAATCAAGTTTGTAGGCAATTTGGTGTGATCTGGTTCTTCTATTTGTCCAGGTAAAAGTTCCATTGATAGCTTCCAGGTCGATCAGATTGAGTTTATCTATAAGGTTGTTGAAGTCATTGGTGTCCTGATATAGGCGTCGTAATCCCCCTTTTTTTTCCTCCAGATTTCGAATGAGGTTGTAATCTCCCCTAATAGTCCAGCGATTGTATCTGGTCAGGTTGGAAAGGTATTCCAAATTCGTGAGGAAGGCCTTCTTGTCCCTTGGGTTGGTCGGGCCGTATACATTGGTTAGGTGCCCGGGCTTATTGGAGCCTATAAGCCTATAATCTGTCGTAATAGACCATTTGGTGGTAATAAAATTCTCCAGCAGCACTGAGTTGGGGTTCCATATAATAGCCAGTCCTCCAGTTGTGCCTATTGTTGTGGTTGACATTGCTTCCCCATGCTTCCAACAATAGGGGAGAAGCCTATCAATGTCTTCGGTTGAGCATTTTGTTTCCTGTAGTAATACTATGTCCGGTTTCTCCGCGAAGATCAGATCCCGTAGCAATTTTTGCTTGCTACATCCATTGAGGTCTCTAATATTTCAAGAGATAATCTTCATGATGATGGGGGGGTAGGGAGGGGAGGAAACCTGTCTGAGATGAGGTGGATTCGCCCTGAATTAGCCATAAAATGGCCTATTTCCTGTATATGTTTATTGGTAGACTTCCTGCCTCTTTTCTTGTCATATTTCTGGGTTTTTCTCTGGTTTTTTGATTGACTACTCTGTATCCCAAAACCCTTGCTGGATTGAGCTGTGGAGCCAGTGGAGGAATTGAGAAAGACCTTATGCACCTTCTGTAATTGGTCCCAGTGTATAGTGTACAATTTTTTATGCCTGTAGGCGTGTTTGAGGTGTTCCAGGTCCACCCCGGCTAAATCTTGCTCTTTTATTTCCATATCAGCGTCACCGTCCTATGTCTCCAAGAGATCTTGCGGATCCCCTACCGTGATTAGTGGGGGATGATCGACTTCCTTCCCCTGTGGTGGACGTTCTTCCCCCTGTCCCCCAGAATGGGAAGGCTTATCTGCGGGGAGCTCACTGGGATTTACCAGGGTTGAGAGGTTCTCTGGTTGATCCTGTAATATTACAAATTTATTACTAATGGAGGGATCTTTAATTACTTGGCTTTGCTACTTTCGTCATGCTTGTCTTCTTTTCCCCACTGGTTGAGCAAAGTCGTCCTTGTCTTTTCCGCCTTCTGGGTTCCCTTCTTTGTGAGTCACATTGAGGGGGAAATATCTGAACAGATGACCATGTTCATGGCATTTCCTGCACCTGAAGGGAATGTGTTCGTATTCGATGGTCTGGGTCCAATCTTCGTCCTGGTACTCAATAATGATGGTTCCCGGCAGTGGTTTGTCTATATTCAGGTATACGCAAATGCGCGCATAAGAGGTGCATCGTCTCTGTTTGGTAGCTTCTGAAGACTTAACATATATTCCAATGGTATTGCCTATACCAGCCAAGACCTCTTCCAACCAGAACTCCTGGGGGAGAGAGTACAGTCTGATCCACACTGGTGCATGGGAGAAATATTCCTTTTCAGGGATAAACTTCTCAATCCAGAATCTTAAAAAGAGTCTTGTTGAGTTAAAAAAGTAAGGCCCCCCATCAAAGATGTGAGTGCGGTCCTCGAGATTGTGCAATATGATTGTAAAGAAGCCCTTGGAGCCCAGTTGTAATTCATAGTGCCCTTTTGGCTTCCACCAGTACTGTATCCATTTGATTAGATCCCGCTCTGACGGCCATAACCCTAGGAATTTCCCTACGAGGGCATGGTCTCTCATATATTGCTTTTTCTCTTCTATGTGTGGTGAATTGACAATGTACTTCGGGGCTTGCGGCACTTGAGGAATTCATTTTCCAGGAAGCCAAGGTATCGGCGTTGTAGCAGGGCCGACTACATTTTCTGGATCGATGTCCATCTCCCAGTCCTTAAATGTTCCTTCCGTAATGAGTGTTGCCCACAAATCTGGCGGAGGCTCAAAGGTCGGTCGTTTGAACCCTTCGTCAGTATCTCCATTCGCAGTGGCTTGGCTATAGGAGGCGTCATTCGGCCCCCCTTCCTTCTGATTCATGAGCCCCAGTGGGGCTGGAAATGTAGCAGTTCGGATGAAAAGTTGAAACCCTAGTCCGGGTTGCAGAGCACGCATCTCATTTTTCTCTTAGAAATTGAAAGTTCTATAACTTTGTTATTTAATGATAAACACAATACTCTTTTTGTTTTCTTTGGATCCTTGACCTTCTATATCTTTTTCTACCTCTAGGATCTTATTAGTATTCAAGGAAAAGTTTTCATGATCACCTAATTTAGCTTAACAATATCCTAGGATTTGATTTCTTGACCATAAAACTATACCTTGTTTGTGATCTATTCTCTCATGGATTACTTATGGTTTCTTTACTTAGGAACACCAAATGATTTCTACCCCCCTTGTCATTGTAGGCCTAAATAATCATTCTTGTTCCACCCTTGATGATAAATATTAGTAAATTCCTAATCATGTTCCTAATTGAGTGTGTTAATGCATTTGTCCTCCAAATTTTATATATTCCTCTTGTGTAATGTGAATTAAGTTTTATACATGATGGATGTATCCACTCCAACCTAACCTACTCTCCATTCTCTACCTTCCAAGCTAACCAACCACCTTTTAATGAGAAGGATTGAACTAGATATTTCTAGTTGATAAAAACATTATTTTTATATTCCCTTTTACTCATTATCCAATCAATAATAAAAACAAGGCTAATATATTGTCTCACTATTCTATCCCTATGCATACTTTCCTATGATATGCCTTTCCACAAAATATTGACTAGAAAGGGTTTTCCAAATTGAATATTTTTCAACCCCCATCCTCCTTCAACTTTTCATTCATTTGTAGCATCCTCGGCATCCAACTGGGAAATGCCACAATTTTTTTTTGAACTGTATACCAAATTTAAACATACAAATACTACTCAAATAAACGGATTCTTACAGAATAATAGTAGAAATCCACATGCAACATACACAAGAAAAAACCATAAAAACAAATGCATAAATAATGATCCAAAAAATGATTTAACACATAATTGAAACTTATATTTGATAAAAATACCACCAACTACATGTACGCCTTCCACGTTCCTCCCACCCTTAGACCACACTACTCAAAAATCTCAACAGTGGGTCACCTCGAGCTGGGACTAAACGCCACTCTGGTAAAGGAATTCCTAATGAGGCTGATGTGTCTTAGAAAATAGGATAAAATCCTTCACCTGTTCCAACTCAAAATAATATCCTACAATCCCTCATTCCCCACATGCTTTCCCCACCCCAGGAAATTTCTCCCTTCTCTACTCAACATTCCTTCAGCTGCCCCATTTCCTTTTCAGGGCTTCAACGACAAGCGGAAAATGAAGTCTTAGAGCCATGTAGCTGAATTTTGGCACCTTCGAGAGATTAATTCCTAGCAATTCTCTTGCTTGGAGAGAATTTCCCAGGGGCCTGGCAACCCACCTCTTTAATATCCCATGGGCCTGAAAACTCATTTCTTCAGTCCAACTCCTAAGTTAACTAGGTACATGTGCAGTACTAGTTCGGTTAAGGTACATGTACTCTTCTAGTGATAGAGAGGTACGAAGGGAAGTTGAAATCCATGAGTGAAAGAATGAAGGAATGACAGAATGATGGAAAATGCACTAATTCAAACTCTTTGCATGCATGTTCCTAATTTGACACTTGGCATGTTGGGAGCTACTTTGACCCACTTGTCCCCATCCTTATAACTTAACATAAAATAATTATCCACATTTTATAATTTAAGGAATATTAATATAATATTCATTTTTTGCTTAAGCTCCCTAGCTTAGCCCCTTATCCTTAACTTAAATCCCCCTATCCCTAACTAGTGGATTTTAGTCCTCTATTCTCTTTCACATGGTTGGTTTACACGCATTGATGTGTTTTTCATTAATATTTTCATGTGAATACATTTACATTTACATCACAGATATAATGACCTTTCTGGATCTCGTCTCACCAGCCTAAGTACATTTTTATTTACATTTACAATTACGGTTAGGCCTAGGGGTATTTAATTCCCCTCCCCATTATTTATGCACTATCTTGAACGCATCATATACACATATACAACCAAAATATAAAAAATACTAAAAAAGATGCAGGTATTATGCCTGCATAGAATCCTCGTGCTCCCAAGTTTCATCTTCAGGACCGTATTGGGAACACTGGACCTTTACTATCTCTTTGGCTTGATTCCAGAGCTTCTTGTTTCAGTCGAGAATTCACACTAGATTCACTTGAAAGGATCCTTCTTGTTCCACCTGAATCAACTTCCAATCATTGACATGATTATCATCAAGTATATACTTTTTGAGCAATGATACATGGAATACATTATGAATAGACATTGATGCAAGAAAGGTAAGCATGTATGTTACATGCCCAATTATCTCTAAGATTTCAAAAATCCCACAATAGCAAGCTAGCAACTTTAAACAATTTCCCAACTTCACGAAACTTTTGTTGAATTTTACTTTAAAGAATACATGGTCGCCCACTTTAAATTCCTTGTGAGTTCTGCCCTTATCAGCATAACTTCTCTGTATGTCTTGAGCAACGTTTAAATTCTATTTTATTTTCAACATTTTATCTTCCATTTCCCTGTTTAATTTGGGCCCAACCCCTTCTTTATCTATTGGGTTGTCCCAACTTACTGATGTGTTTCACCTTATGCCATAAATTGCCTCAAATGGGATCATCTTTAAAGATGCTTGGTACCCATTGTTATAATCAAACTCTATGAAGTGTAGGTAGTCTTTCCATTTTTATGGTTTATCCATCACATACATCCTAAACATATCCTCAAACACTTGATTCACCCTCTTTGTTTGTCCATTTGATTCTAGATGATAAGTTGTGCTAAAATTCAAATTTGTTCCAAATCCTTTAAATAATCCTTTCCAAAAATTAAATGTAATTTTTGGATCTATGTCAAACAAAATTATCTTGGGTATACCATGTAGTCGCATAATTTCCCTCATATAAATATCAACAATGTTGGTTTCCTTGTGAGTGAGATTTACTCAAATAAAATGGGTATCTTTAGTAATCTTATCCACCGCTACCATGATAGAGTCACGTTTCTTGTTTGTTCTGGGTAGTTTGGTTATGAAATACATTGTTACATATTCCCATTTCCACTCAGGAATGGGTAATGGATGTAGCAAACCAGCTGGGTGTCTATGCTCAACCTTGACCTTTTGACACTCCAAGCATTTGACAATCAAATCAACAATTTCTTTCTTCATTCTTGGCCAATACTATTGACTCTTGACAACTGCAATAGCTTTCTAATAACTTGGGTGCCGAATATAAGGTACATTATGCATTTTTCTTAATATCATAGTTTTCAATTCCTGGGAATTTGGTACATAAATTATTCCCCTGTACATGGTAATTTCATGATTTTTTGGCTTATAGTCTTCAATTTTCTACTGCAAAATACCTTGTTGTAATTTTTCTATTATTTCCATGTATTGCAAATCTGATTTTGCAGTCTCTAAGATTATCTCTTTCCAATATGATTGGTACATGCTAATAGTTGTAGAATCAACTTATGAACTATTATTCTAAGTGCATCAACCACCATGTTCTCTTTCCCTTTGATATTATTTATATCAAAGTCATATTCAGTGAGAAATTCTAACCAACTTATTTTCCTAGAATTTAGAGTTGGTTTTCCAAATAAATATTTCATACCATTATGGTTTGTCCTCAAATCAAAGCTTTTCCCCATGAGGTATTGCCCCCACATATTCAAGAAATGCACTATGTCTTCCAACTCCAAATCATGAGTAGCATAGTTCCTTTCATGCTCCTTCAACTTCCTGTAATCATAGCATACAACATAACCATTTTGACCAAGCACTACACCAAGCCCTGCATTACATGAATCAATGAAAACAATGAATTCTTCATTTGGATCAGAAATACTTAGTATTGGAGAACTTGTTAATAAATGATTCAAGTGTTGGAAACTCTTTTCACAATCC
>ML780330.1:616560-629477 GCA_009831015.1 Picea engelmannii
TAATTATTTTATTTAAATGTAAAACTAACCTTAGTTACTAACTAGTTGTTAACCTAGGTTACTAACTAACTTAATAATTAATTAATTAACAATTAATCAATAATTAATCAATTATTAAATAGTTATTATTAATAAATATAAACTTTAGACAAACCTTATTACTAAAATTTTGTTTATCCTAAGTCCATTTATGTAGGGACGGAAAGCGGGATAATGGAGGTTGACAAAGACAAGGGGGAGAGGATGCAGCGGATGAAGGATGCAGCAAGGTGATGGAGGATTAAGCGACAAGAGTGGAGGGAGGAAACATAATCATCTGAGCTATGCTTCGTCACCGGGAGAGATGCCAAAATAACAGTCGAAGTATCGACTCGCCTATAATTATAGGACCCTAACATCACCTATGTCATATTCTTTCATTTTTACCATCCTTTAATGGCCTCAATATTTTCAGGATCCACTGTTATCCCTTCCTCTGAAATGATATGTCCCAAATAATTAATTTGCTTCTGATAAAATGAGCACTTGTTTGATTTTCCATAGAATTGATGCTCCCTTAATATATGTGATACCATCCTCAAGTGTTATTCATGCTCTTCCTCCTACTTAGAATATATAATAATGTCATATAAAAATATAATGCGAAAATTATCTAAGTATTCTCTGAAAATACAATTTATTAAACACATGAAAACAACTGGTGCATTTGACAACCCAAATGGCACTACTATGAACTCACAATGCCCATACCTTGTTCTGAATCTAGTCTTGATGATGTATTCTTCTTTAATTCTTACCTGATGATAACCTGACTTGATATCAACCTTGGAGAATATATTTGCATCTTTCAACTGGTCAACGAGGTCATCGATTCTTTCCAAAGGATACTTATTCTTCACAATTACCTTTTTCAACTACCTAAAGTCAATGCAAATTCTCAATGTTCCATCCTTTTTCTTCACAAAAAACACTGGGGCACCCCAAGCTGACACACTTGGGCATA
Organism: Picea engelmannii; assembly: GCA_009831015.1. Taxonomy (NCBI): domain Eukaryota; kingdom Viridiplantae; phylum Streptophyta; class Pinopsida; order Pinales; family Pinaceae; genus Picea; species Picea engelmannii. The sequence goes on from ML780330.1 coordinate 617,564, forward strand.
TATGCCCCTTTTTCAGAAGCTCTCCAAGTTTCATTTACATTCCTTCAATTCTGGTGTACTCATCCTATAAGGAGTCTTGGATAATGGGGCTGCTCCAGGCATCATATTGATGGAGAAATCAATGTCTCTTTTAGGGGATAATACTAGTATTTCTTTAAACAGATCTTCAAACTCTTTTAGGACTGCATAAGATTCAATATTTGACACCTTATATTTAGGTTCCTCTTCCATATGTGATGAAAATATTTGACACCCTTTTCTTTAACTTTTCTTCATATGTAATGGTAACATTTCTTGGATAGTTACAACCCTAGGAATTCCCTATAATGTCTTAAGGTTCCCTTCCTCATCCAAGAAATTAAATTCCTTATTATAATAGTCTAGGATAGCATGGTTTTGGTCCAACCAATCCATACAAATTAGACATACATAGGAACCTAAAGGTATGATGTTCAAATCTTCCCTGGTGCTTAGTGATGCAGGAACATCGCCTTCAAATTCAAAGACACAAGTGTAGACGCATGAATATAACCTCTCACCATGACATAATTTCAAATCAACATTTAATTCAGAAGGAAAATGAGTTGTTGAGATATGTTGGAAATAATGTTTTTGAATATATCTTGTTTGTAAAGTCTTATACGAATGTAAGGAGTTATAGATAGGGAGTGGGAACCCTTATCGGGTAATAACTGATAGTTATTGTAATAGGACAAAGTAGGTAACTGCTAGAACTTGATAGGATAGGTTCCAGAAACAAAGGAGAAGAGCTCGAGGAGCCACTCCTAAGATAGCTTATTTGTTTTTGTATTGTAAAAAATAAAATATTAGGGAGAGAAGAGAAGAGTAGAGTAGCAGAGTAGAAGAAAGAATCACAGTGAAGAACTACAATACTATGTAACCTTATTTAATGAATGAATAAAGAAGATAGAATTGTTCCAATTCCTTGGACAATGTTCATTATGATGTGTGATTGAATGAGTGATATATTATGTATGTTCTTTAGTCTATTTTCATATATATATGGTTGTTAGAATTGATCATATGAATTTCTGAAGAAACTGGATAAGTTTCAATTGTTTCTCTTTTGAAACTCGTATGCAAGGTGTGAACATCGTATGCAAGTTGTGCACATCGTACGCAAGGAGTGCATTGGTAGTGTCTTAAATTGACTCATAAGAGTTCAAAAGTGACACAACACCCCTACATCAACAGGTTCTTCTTGACCTCCTGGTCTAAGGATCGTTCTTAATTTCCCCTTGAGCCAAAATGTCTCTTCGATTTCGAGCTGGAATATTCACACTTGTAACCACAGGTCCTTCTTAGGAGCTACACCTGTGCAAACAAGCACTAGGCACAAACTCTTACCCACATGACCAACGAATGTGACCACAAACTTAATCCAAAAAGGTATTTCACGAATCATGATTTCGGGGGTATTGGCATGATACAACCCCAACACTCCACATCCATGAAACCCCGAAAACCGATGTGGGACCTCTCCCCAGGTCCAGATCTAACGGTTATGTGGCTTCTCTACGATCGACAACCACGATCACATTGCGACTTTGTGTTTCATGATGTCGAGAATGTTTGTGTAACGCAAGCCCAATTCTCCAACTCCCGACTTTCGAAATGCCAAGATCTGAACTCAAGAGATCAACGACTCTCATTGAGCCAGATCCAACGGATACTATTCCTCTTGGGATTGTGAGCACTGAAAGGTTATCATCCTTATCCTTTCCACTGATCTACTATATCCAACAACTCATGGAATTTTGTTATTCCTCCCTCCGATAAGTTCCATCGTCCATTCATATTTTCAATGGCTCCAAGCCAAAGGACTTGGCATCAATTATTTTTGGGTCAACCTTTGTGAGGTGACTTCAAACTTATGCTTTTCTTCAAATCTCTCGAAGTCTCTATCCCTTCTGATCTTGGCTTCTACTGCAAACTTAAGAATTCCAAGGGTTCTTTGCGCGCACTCCTTGTGGCACTCACGATAACCTATGGTTTTTTACGTTTTCCTCTTATGTGCACTCCTTGCAACGAAAATCCTTCAACCCCTCACTTGGGTTGGAAAAGTATAAGACTTCAACCTGCCCGTGCACTTCTTGCATGGTTTTGTGCTATACTCGCACTTCTGCTAGTATGAGAACAACGATATCTCTTCTGAGCTTGTCTAAGGTAAAACTCAGAACCTGTCAACGCACACTTTGCAGAATTTCACTGAACTCCTTGTAGGAATTCTAAGGATGAGAAACAATTGAAACTCATTCTCTCCCTCTCAAAGACTTCATACATTCAATCATGAAAACATGCATACACACAACATTGAAACAAATGCATAACAGAGCATATAAGAAAACTGTAAAGATACCATTAAGAGATGCAAACGGTAATCACCACAACACCATGAAATTGAATTAAAGCCTTTTCATATTAATTCCAGTGTCTTTGTACATGGGTTCAATAGCAACTTCTATCTTCTTATACAACCTTTTGTTCTTCCTTTCTCTCCTATTTTATTTCTCTACAACTACCTAATTCTTACAATGAGAATACTAATACAATACAATACATACAAGGGAGCTTTCTAGAGTTTTTCCTCCTAAAATCTAAGCTATCTAATTGAAATAAAAGCTACAAATAATTTACATTTAATACAATAAATGCCTCCAACAAACAAATGAGATCAACCACTCAAGATATTCATTACAACTCAAAACATAAATGTGAATGCATCCTTTCAAGATATTGCATTAATGTCTTATCCATTCAAATTAAAAATGATTTCAAAATATGCGTTGGTGCATATCCAGCTATCCTCTTCTCTTGTGCTCGTTTTACTGGCTTGCTTATAGTGCTCATGCATCAAGAAGGAACAACAAGAACTTATACCAAGTGCAAGGAGTGCACAACGTCAAGGAGCGACTAAGTGTTGAAGAACTAGAACATAGGAGCGTAAGGAGTGTAGGAAGAATTTATTCCAAGGAGATCCTTCGATCTGATATTTTCGAGAGCCCAGGAATGCAAGGAGTGCATGGGAGATCAAAATCCTCAAGGGGATGAAGCTCATAAGAGATAGTGAGGAGAAATCTTCGGAGGAGGGTGAAGCTCCAAAGGCTTCACTAATTATTGATCAAGAGTTGTCCAGGAGGGAGTGGGATCGTTCTAGACTGTTGGATCTGGATAAGGTGTGTGAGATTTAAGTATATTGAAGTGCAAAGGAGAGAATACTTTCAAAGTCCCAATGTCCCGAAGTAATTTGGGACTGTCCATCATCAAGGAGGATAGGTGGAACAAGATCCATAACTCTAGAAGTTCATGGACAAGGAGGAGGTGAAATAGCCAAAGTAAATTTGGACCGTCAGATCCAGAGGGACACATGGCAAGGGATCGTGAGCTTCGAATAAATGCATTTGGGTTTCAGTTGAGAATTGAAACTTCTAAAACCCAAAGTTTGAAGTGAATATGGACCTTCATATCTAGAGGACATGCGACATAAATCTATGGACTCTGGGTAAAGACCCGAATTAAATCATAGCCGTCAGATTAAGGGGGACGTGCGTTGCAAACCAGTTGACTCCGGGAAAAGACCCAAAGTAAATCATGGCCATCTGATTTAAGAAGACACGCGAAATAAATTAGCACACTTCGAGGAAAAGTGAAAGTTGAGAATTGATTTTTTCGAAGTCCGAAGACCCGAAGGGATAGTATCCATCAATCTGTGAAAGACATGCGTCAGTGGATCGCAAGTTTCGAATAAAAGAAATTGGGGGAAGATGATAATTGGGAGTTTCTATTTTCTAAGACCAAAATCTAGAAATGTTTAGTGTCGTTAATTGAGGAGGACACATGGAAAGAGATCTATCATTGCAAAGAAAGTAAGGTTTGAGAGTTGAAAACTCTGAAACCCGAATCTCGAAGCAAATCACGACCGTTGATTTGAAAGTGGTAGATATGACATGTTGATTTGAAAGGGGGATATATGAGCCATTGATCGAGAGGCCTCATTCAAGATCGTGAGATCAACGGTCACTATGAATTGTGGGGTCAGAAGATGCTCGAGTTTTAAAGATCTGAGAGCGGCCCACAATTGAAACCACGATATTGCAAAAGGGATGCATGGGGACTGATGGTAAATTGTTGGGAGAAAAGTGGTGTGGTATAAAACTACTTTTCTCCACCCTGCAATCACGTGTTTACGTGAGGTCATAGCCTAAGGTCACATCCAGGAAGTGCCTAGTGGAAAAGGGGCTAGTGCCTAAAACACAATAGTTCAACAGCGCAAATAGAGAGGTTGTGGGTGCCATAGGACCTGCACCAAAAGGACAAAAGAGCCTATGTTGAATTACAAAGTGAGACCATGAAGGTTTCAAAGAGACTATTTGGCTCACAGAATCGAAGATCCTTAACCGGGAGGTTGTGTATCCCGAAGGAGAGTAGGCGGTTGTGTCAGGTGGTATCAGAGCTATTGAATTTGTTTTCCAACAGAAAACAAAGGAGAAAGGCGATAAATTGATATCATTATTGGTATCAAGAGTTGATTTTGTTTATAGACATTAGAAGGAAAGGCAGTGGAATCATGCCACCCAGAAGACGTAGAGATAATCTAGAAATGGAAGAAGAAATGAGGTGACTCAGAATGAGACTCGATGCCATGGAAACAATGTAGAGGAGAGCACGAGACACTAGATATATCATTGAATTTTAAAGCGAAGAGATAGAGGTCAAAGAATATGTAGTAGAGGATGTTTCAGAAGATCGCTTATTGAAAGTTGTTTCAAGAATATGAGGCAGAGAAAAAATAGAGGTACCAATGTATGAAGGAAATTTAGAAGTTGAAGAATTGTTGGATTGGGTACGAGCTATGGACAAGTACTTCGATTACTAAGATATTGAAGAAGACAAGATGGTGAATCATGCAGTGACAAGACTGAAGGGCCATGCACCACTATGATGGGACGAACTGCAACTTGATTGCAGATGCAAGGGAAAGAAAAAAATTAAAAGCTAGGATAGGATGGTAGCCAAGCTCAAAGAAAACTTTATCTCGGAGGAATATCAAATCAATCTGTTTAGAAGATTGTAGAACCTGGGACAAAAAAGGTTATCAGTAAAGTAATACACTTAGGAATTTTGTAGACCAAACATCAAGGTTGGACAGAAAGAGAATGAGGATGAAAAAATAGGCAGGTATATCAATGGAATGAGATATGAAATACAAAAGGAGATCAGCATGATGTCTGTTAGTAAAGTCGAGGATGCTTATCAAGCAGACTTGAAAGCTAAAGATAAATTGGCCAGAAAGAAAAACCAACGAAACAGAGGATAAAATTCAAGCCGAGGTAAGGAAACCACCAAAGAGAAGTCCCAAAAACCAAAACATGAAGCTAGAAAGAAACATAATCACCCTGAGAAAGTTGGAAGTTCTAGAGAAGGGAAACATGGAGGAAGAAGATATTTTCCTAGAGGAAGAGGAAGAGACAGAGGAGGTGAATTTAGATGTTATTCTTCTGGAAAGTCATGGCACATGTCTTGGAAATGCCTCGTGAGGAAGAAATACACAAAAGGAGGAGAATAACACATTTTTAAAGCATAGAAATATGTGGAAGTGGAAGCAGTAGAAGGAGGAAAGAACCTCATGATGAGGAAAGTTATTCTTAAACCAAAGAAAGAGGTAGAGGAACCAGTTCAGTGAATAAGTCTATTCAGAACTACTTGCAAGACAAAAGACATAGTTTGAAAGATGATCATGGATAGTGGGAGCACTAACAATATAGTATCCACAGATATGGTCGAGAAACTAGAACTGAAGAGAAATGCACATCAAAATCCATACAAGGTATCATGGTTGGAGAAAGGATATCAAGTAATGGAAATTCAAAAATGCCAAGTTGAATTTAAAATAGGAGGTTATAGGGATGGAATATTATTTGATGTAATTACTATGGATGTATGTCATATTTTATTGGGGAGACCATGGCAGTTTGACCGAAATGTTATGCATGATGGAAGAAAAAATACTTATACCTTAGAAAAGAATGGTAGGACACATATGTTGTTGCCAAGAGAAGACAAATATCAAAAGAGGGAATCCAGTTCAAGTATGCCTCTCATGAGTGAGAATGAACTCTTGAATGAAGTCAAGAAGGAGTAGGAGATGTAGTTTTCTATAGTGAGGAATCCAAGAGTTATCCTTACAAATACTTCTGTGGAGGATTTACCTGAAGAAATCCACGAACTGTTAGAAAACTTTTCTAACATATTAGTGGATGAGTTACCTCACTCATTTCCACCCATTAGGAGTATAAGACATCATATTGACCTTATTCTAGGAGATATTTTACCAAACAAAGAATCTTATAAGTTGACACTTAGAGAGAATGAGGAAGTCAAAAATTAAGTCCAAGAGTTGTTGGATAATGGTTTAGTCAGGGAAATCCTAATCCCATGCTCAATACCAACTGTGTTGAGTCCAAAGAAGGATGGAGGATGGAGAATGTGTACAGATTCCAGAGCCATCAATAAGATCACCATTAGGTATAGATTCCCTTTACCGAAGATGTATGATTTGATGGATTGTTTGAGTGGAGCAAGTTATTTTTCCAAGATATACTTGAAGAGTGGATATCATCAAATAAGGATGAGAGAGGGAGATGAATGGAAGACAACATTCAAGACAAATGAAGGTTTGTTTGAATGGTTGGTCATGCCATTTGGGTTGACAAATTTATGATATTAATGAATGAAGTATTGAAAGACTTCATAGGTAAATTTGTCATAGTGTATCTAGATGACATATTAATCTTCAGTAAGATAGATGGAGAAAACTTAAACCATTTGACATCAGTAGTGAGAAGGTTGAAGCAAGAAAAATTGTTGATAAATCTGAAGAAAATCTCTTTTATGAAGACATAACTCATATACTTGGTTTTTGTGATCTCTTAAAAATGAATTGAAGATGGCTCCAGAAAAGGTGAGACCAATCAAAGAATGGTCATCTCCAAGAAGCATATTTGAAGTAAGAAGTTTTCATGGATTAGCAATTTTTCAGAGAAATTTTATCAGAAATTTCAGTGGTATATGTACACCCATGCTGGACACTGTGAAGAAGAAACATAAGTCTTTTAATTAGACATAGGAAGATGAAAAAAGTTTCAAAGTGTTGAAGGGGAATATCACTGAACAACCAATTCTGGTCTTACCAGCTTTTGGGAAAACATTTCAAGTGATATGTGATGCAAGTGGAGTAGCTATTGGAGAAGTCTTGAGTCAGGATAATAGGCCAGTTGCTTATTTCAGTGAGAAGATGAATGACACCAAGAAGAAGTATTCCACATATGAAAAATAATTTTATGCAGCGATTCAATCTTTGAAGAAGTGGAGGAACTATCTAATTCCTAAAGAATTTGTCTTGTACAGTGATAATCAATATTTGTAGTTTATTACTAGGCAAGAAAAGTTGAATTAGAGACATGCTAAATGGGTAGAATTTTATGCAGAATTTTACTTTTGTTATTAAACATATTTCTACACTGCTAACAAAGTTGCAGACGCTTTGAGGAGGAGGAGTTTAATTGTACAGGAATTCCAAGTGGAGACCTTAGGTTTTGAACACCTTAAGGAATTGTATTGAGAAGATCTAGATTTTAAGGAATCTTATGAGGCATGTAAGAATCCTTTGTTGGGAGACAGAGTCCCATGGACATAATATTTGATCCAAGATGGATTATTATACAAAGGGAGCCAACTATGCATACCAAAATGCTCAATGAGAGATAACCTACTGAAAGAGAAACACAACGGAGGTTTAGCTGGACATTTTGGTCATGATAAGATATTTTCATAGCTGAGCAATTCATACTATTGGTCGAGCATGAGGGAAGAGGTGAAAAGGTTTGTGAACAAGTGCATAATTTTCCAGTATGCAAAAGGAGGACAACATAACACTGGTTTATATCATCCATTACAAATTTGAGAAAGGTCATGGGATGCAATCAATATGGATTTTATATTGGGATTGCCTAGAACCCAAAAAGGGAGTGATTCCATATTTTTTGTGGTGGACAAAATTTCAAAGATGGCACATTTCATACCATGCTATAAGACAAACGATGCTACACATATAGACAATTTGGTTTTTAGAGAAGTGGTGAGACTACATGGATTTCCTAGGAGCATAGTCTCAGACAGGGACACCAAATTTGTAGGACACTTTTGGAGGACTCTATGGAAGAGGCTGGGGACAAACTTGTCCTGTAGTTCAACATATAACCCTCAAACAGATGGATAGACTGAAGTAGTAAACAAGAGTCTGGGAAACTTGTTAAGAAGTTTAGTCGCTGAGAAAGGTCCTCAATGGGATCATATTTTGGCACAAACAAAATTTTCATTTAATAATTCGGTGAACAAGAGAATAGGAAAAATTCCATTTAAAATTGTGTATCGCATACATCCAAGAGGGATTACAGTGTTGAGAGATCATAATCAAGATGAATTTATAAGTGTTGGTGCAGAAGATTTTTCATTAGAAATGAAAAAACTCCATGACAGAGTCAGAGAACAACTACAGGACAATAGCCTGAAATATAAGAACAGAGTTGATCAGAAGAGGAGGGAAATTCAATTCAAAGTGGGAGATGAAGTTTTATCTCATTTCAGAAAGGAAAGTTTTCGAGGGGGAACATATAACAAGTTGAAAATGAAGAAGATAGGACCATGCAGGATTCTCAGAAAATTTATAGCTAATTCTTATGAAATTGGGTTTCCAGACAATGTTGGGATATCACCGATATTCAATGTTGCAGACCTGTATCCTTACAGGAGAGATGATGCAGCAGAACCAAATGATCAGAAAGAAGTTAAGTGGGAAGAACAATTTCCCACAGTAGAAAAACCTAAGATGGAGAAAATCATAGAAAAGAGATTTGGAAATAAGACCAAGAGGAAGACATATCATGAATACTTAGTGAAGTGGAAAGATCATCCAATGGAAGACTCAAGTTGGGTCACTGAACTAGATATTTTGAAGCATGGAAAAATAATGCAGGAGCTCATGGACAGGAGTCCATGAATATTTTATCCAGAGGAGTATGATGTAGGAGCATCGCCTTCAAATTCAAATACGCAAGTGTGGAGGCAGGGATATGACATCTCAGAATGACAAAATTTCAAATAAACATTTAATTCAGAAGGAAAACGAATTGTGGAGCTATTTTGGAAACACCGTTTTTTAATATATCTTTCTTGTAAAGTCTTATACGACTGTAAGGAGTTACAGATAGGTAGTTGCATCCCTTATTGGGTAATAACTGATAGTTATTGTAATAGGACAAGGTAGATAACCACTAGAACCTGATAGGATAGGTTGCAGACAATAAGGAGAAGAGATCAAGGAGACACTCCTTAGATATATTTTTTGTTTTTGTATTGTAAGATACAAGAGATTAGGGAGAGAAGAGAAGAGTGGAGTAGCAGAGTAGAAGAAAGATGCAGTGAAGAATTGTAATACTATGTAACTTTATTTCATGAATGAATAGAGAAGACATAATTGTTCCAATTCCTTGGACAATGTTCATTATGATGTGTGATTGAATGAATGATATATTTTGTATGTGATTTATTTCATTTTCATTTATGTATGGTTGTTAGAATTGATCATATGAATTTGTCACAAAATTGGATAAGTTTCAATTGTTTCTCTTTTGAAACTCATATGCAAGGTGTGCACATCGCATGCAAGGAGTGTGTTAGCAGATTCTTAAATTGAATCAGAACAGTTCAGAAGGAACAAAGGGAGCTTAGACCAAGTGCAAGGATTGCACAACATCAAGGAGAGGCTAAGTTTCGATGAACCAGAACAAAGGAGTGCAAGGAGAGTGGGAAGAATTTCTTCCAAATAAATCATTCAATCTAAGTTTGGCGAGAGCCTAGGAATGCAAGGAGTGCATGGGATATCAAAATACTCAAGGGGATCAAGCTCAAAAGAGATAGCGAGGATAAAAATTCGGAGGAGGGTGAAGCTCTGAAGCCTTCATGAATTATCAATCAAGAGTTGTCTAGGAGGGAGCAGGATCGCTCCAGATAATTGGATCTGGATCAGGTGTGCGAGATTTAAGTCTCTTGAAGTGCAGAGGAGAGCATAATGTCAAATTCTTGAAGTTCCGAAGTAAATTGAGACCATCCATCGTCAAGGAGGATAGGTGGCTCAAGATCCACAACTCCAGAATTTTGGTGACAAGGAGGAGGTGAAATAGTCGAAGTAAATATGGACCGTTAGATCAAAAGGGACACGTAGCGACGAATCGAGAGCTTCGGATAAATGCATTTGGGTTTTAGTTGAGAGTTGAAACTTATGAAACCTGAAGTCCGAAGTGAATATGGACCGTCATATCTAGAGGACACGCGACATAAATCTATGGACTCCAAGTAAAGACGTGAAGTAAATCATAGCCATCAGATTAAGGGAGACACATAGTGCAAAACTATGGACTCTGGGTAAAGACTCAAAGTAAATCTCAATCGGCCAATTCAATAGGACACGCGACATAAATCCACACATTTTGAGGGAAAGTGAAAGTTGATAATTGATTTTTTTTAAGTCCGAAGACCAGAGGGGACCGTAGATGTCGATCTATGAAAAACATGCATCAATGAATCACAAGCTTTGGATAAAAGCAATTGGGGGAAGATGAGATTTGAGAGTTGATATTTCTAAAGTCCGAAATCCCAAAATGGTTAGAGTTGTCGATTGAGGAGGACATCTAGTAGGAGATCTGTCATTTCATATAAAGTAAGGTTTGAGAGTTGAAAACTTTGAGACCCGAATCATGAAGAAAATCACGACCGTTGATTTCAAAGGGGTAGATCTGATCTGTTGATTCGAAAGGGGTAGATCTGAGTCGTTGATCAAGAGGCCTCATTCGAGATCGTGAGATCAATAGTCACGCTCAATTGCGGGGTCAGAAGATGCTTGAGTTTTAAAAATTTGAGAGCGAGCCACAATTGAAACCACGGTATTGCAAAAGGGACGCGTGGCGATTGATGATGAATTGTGGGGAGAAAAGTGGTGTGGTCTAAAAGAAATTTGGGTCATCCTGCTATCACTTGTTTATGTGAGTTCATAGCCCAAGGTCACATCCAAGAAGGGGCTAGTGCTTAAAACATGATATTTCAGCAGCGCAAAGGGAGAGGTTGTGGGTGCCATAGGACCTACACCAAAAGGCCGAAACAGCCCGTGTTCAATTACAAAGTGAGATAATCAAGGTTTTAAAAAGCCGATTTAGCTCACAAAATCAAATATCCTTGATTGGAAGGTCATGTAGCTCGAAGGAGAGTACACTAGTACATATTGTAAAAATTTTGGCGTTCTATTTTCGACATTATGGACAAAATTGGCCATACTGTCGAAAAATAGAGGAAATTTTAATTTTTTTTTCCATATTCCCCGATAACATCGCTATTGCCATGTTGACGTCTCTCTTGCCACATTTTCATCTCTATTGCCATGTTTTTTTCTCTATTGCCATGTTTGTAACATAGTCGTCGCTCTTGCCACGTTTGTAACATAGTCGTCTCTCTTGCCACGCTTGTAAAATAATGGTCGCAGTTGCAACGTTGTTGTGTATAAATAAGGTCAATGAGTTCTAAATGTTCCTAGTGGTCTAACTATTGAATTTTAGATGTCTTTCCATTGTGGGAAAGTATTATGGTGTGATTTTTATGATTTCCATGGTGTCCTTATGATATGACAATAGTAATATATTATGCACATAAAAGGTTGCTTGAGAAGTAACAAGGGGACCATGATACCATATAAAGAGAGAAAGAGGAAAGAGGGTGCATGGGTGATATGGTTTGACACTTGTCTTTGAAGTAAAAACTTCCTTGCCCATGATTCCTTAAAAAT
>ML780331.1:0-10477 GCA_009831015.1 Picea engelmannii
TCTCATTCATAGAGCCTTCCCCTGTCTGCATCTTCATGGCTTGCAACTGCTCTTGCAACTTCCGGTTCTCTTCCTCTACAACATGCAACAATGTCTTCAATCCAACATTCTTTTCTTGAAGCATTTGGTTGACCTCTTGAAGCTCATCAAACCACAACTTTTTTGGTGACCTTTCCATCCTTAGCTTCAACACCTGCAATCGGTATCAAGCCTGCTATGATACCACATGATCTGAACCCGGGGGGTGATTAGTTTCCAATGATTGGTTGATTCTGTCACTCCTTCAAAAAGGGTCAGTTATAGATCGTTTTACTTGAGCGATTTGAAATTAAAGTTAAATTTGAAGTCTTATAAGATTGAATCCAAAGTGAATAAAACCTCCTTAGTTTTTCTTATGTGTTATATGTCATTCTTGCATTTAATATCCTATGTGGAGGAATTCATAGAAAAGCAACATAATAACATAAGACACATAATGGACATGACACTTCCCTTGATAATGGAGTTCACCCGATGTGGGCTACCTCTCTGGGTCATGCTCCAAAGCCTGACCGCTTTATTCTCCTCGTTGTAATGATGTCTCTCCTTTACAAGTTGTAAGGCCAAATTCCCTTTTCGATGACGACAACAAGAGATCAGAATGTGATTAGGAATGTATACAAGCTTCACAAGTTCTCATGCTCATGAGGCATCCATGATGCTGACATGGACATCATTCCCACATACTCAATACATAAAAAGAGGAAGAATAAAGTATGATCCCCATCACCATGGATTCATAGAGTGCCTTAGATCTTCTGCTTAGATCCAAGCATATATGCAGCCCATACAAGGATCCCAAAACCACGAGATTTAGAACTACTTCATTGGCCACTTATCATGCAAGTGCCACAATTTCTCTGTCACATGTAAATGGTTGGTTTGATGTGGAAGAAGAGAAGAAAATAAAAGATAGAAGGAATAAGCTAATCTCGTTGCCTTGTTGCAACCTCTCCATGCTCCTTCAGACCTGTAACACGCATGTTATACTGCAACATTTAATGAAAAAACAACATAATGAAAAGCATGCTTACATTGGATTCTCCATAACTTAGCTTGTTGATTTGAAGCTCTGCTACAAAAACAGACCTCGCCATTGGATTCATGTCACTGAATCACCTAAAAATGGTTGTCAAATTGTCTCCATAAGACACAGACACCTTTAGGCCCTTTCTGGAGCTCTTGCCTTGATCTACGAGCAATTCTGGGAAATTAATGCACTATCTGCATTGAAATATGTGCCACTGTACGACCTCAACATTCTTCCTCGTGCACTGGCAGAGTTCAACACTTAAATAATAAAGAGGGCATAATTACCCATGAGCCAGTTTAGCTGAATTGGTTGGTTGAGGCTAAGTTAAGGCACTAGTTAGAGGAGGTCATGGGGTCAAATTCTTTGGCCTCCTTTTGGCATGCTTCCCAATTCTCTGCTAAATTTAGTGAATCCCTGCCAGATTTGGCGAGACACCGCCAGATTTGGCGGAATTTAATTTAAAACTAAATTTCAAAATTTTTGGCATGCACCCTCACTGGGCATTTGTCGGCTACCACGTGGCAACCTATGACTGGGGAATGTGGCAGCCACCCATTGGCCCTGCTGACTGTACCTTCCATGTCAGCTGATGATGTCATCTGTATGGACTACCACGTCAGTTTCTAACTATACCTGCCACCTCAGTTGCCACGTCATTTGTACAAACTGCCATGTCAGCTGCCATTTCAGTTGTATGGACTACCATGTCAATTGTACAGACTGCCACATCAACCTGCCACATCATCTGTATGGAATTCCATGTCATCCTGCCACATCATTTGTATGTATTGTACGTACTTCCATGTGGCACGATCCGATTGGTCCACGGATTGGCCTAAAAATGCCAAAACTGGGTGACACATGGTAGCCTTTGGTTCTGCCACATCATCATGTTGACGTAAGTATGCCATGTGTCTCCTTCCTTATCCTACCATGTGTGTTGTACGAATGTTGATGCCATCTGTATGGATGATGATGTCAACAATATGGATGCTGACTCATCCCCTGCTGACTTGGCTAGGTTGGCCAAACATTGACCGTGAATATCTTTCAATCCGTAACTCCATTTGACAATCCGTTTATGCCATTGGAAATCTTGGGACGCTCTCTTCGCTATGATGTCAATTTGACTGAGTTTTTGGAACTTTGAATTTTTTCCTTTCTCTACCTAATGAGGCCATTTTAAGCCTCTTGTGACACTTCTGAAACTTCTGTGATGTTCCGTAGATCCATCTAGATCAAGTTGACACCGACAGAGCTCAACCATGAATGCATGGAACAAGTAGACATTGATCATATTAGGTACATTCATATTAAATCCACTCACCAAGAGAGGATCCAAGTTTATCAAGTTGTCAAAGCAGGGTATCTCCTACACCAAAGCAAGTGGTTCACCTAGGGCCACGTTCAACAGAAGTTTCCCCATATGATGGAGGAGATCAACGCAATGGAGACCATTTATTCCTAAGGGGGGAGGACTGATCCAAGTGGATATTGATGGCCACCCACCTATTCCACTAACTCAAAGAACCATTTCCATTTTGGTAGTTATTTTATAGTTTTCCAGGTCCCAAACTTCTGAGGTCATTTTGAGGCCATAAACGATGTTTTTTGGGCCCAAAAGTGCTTGAAATATAGCTGAAAGAAAATTATAGGTTGAACAAAATATGTACTCCTCTACTATACCTTTCCAACGGTGTATCAAGCACTCAAAATGGAGATCGTATGCAAAAGTTATGCCTTTGGGAAGTTGACATATCAACTACCCCCATCGAGGCCCACAAACCTTTTGGTGTTTCATCTCCCGAGGTTAGGGTTTTGGATGTTTAAGGTTTTCTCATTTATGTTTTATGTTAAAAGGGACTTTGGAGCCTCATTGTACTCATATGATTGCAAATGAGAATAACCATCACATCTCTTCTCAAAGATAAGCTGCCACCATTCAAGCAAGTTTTTTTTAGTCTACATTTGTACAGTTTCAACAGGTTCTCTTTATTAGAAAAAATCAAGTTTTACTGTAGCTTTGTGTTTCTTTTCTATACATATGCATTTCATTTCATTCAATTTATAAATCCGTATAAATCATCCTGTAAACACACCATAGACACCTTGCTTTGGTCATTGGTTTAAAGGTTTGCTAGAACACTGGTTTGTCTCACATCATAATTTATTTATACTTAGAAGACAAACTATTATACTTAGCCTTCCTTAATCCTATGCATCCAATTAACTACCTACCGCAATTTATGGATTAAGGGAATCGATGGCCTATGTGCATTCCTGATTAAATTGTGTTAATGGGTAAATCGTACAAGATCCTACAATGACACTTACCTTACCCTATTTGCTAGTTATTTCAATTGATAATTATAGTGCCAATTTCACTTGCTTTGAATTTTTGGCTGATCAATTTTCCATTTTATTGTGTTCATTGGTTGGGTTACTAAATCACTAATGTTGTTTGGCCTGACCAAACAACAAGATACTAAGCATTTATTTTTTTATTATGTATGATGTTGAACCATTTGATTTCCACCACAATCCACTCAACCTATGACACTATTTTCCTAGAACATGCTTGGTGAACTACAACCCAATTACCTAGATAGATTTGCTTGTTGGTGGTTGGAATTTTGATGGGAATTTACACTACAACAAATGCAAATACAATTTATTTGTAATTGTACCATTCACTTTTGTCCAATCGTCCCACTCTAGGCATTGTTACTCCCTCTTCAACATTATATATGAGTTGCTATGCGTTGAGTTAATTTGGACTTATAAATAAGAAAGTTCCAATAATGCCTTTGGTGACTAGGAAGCACATTTTATTCTTTTAATAATTGTCATTTTATGGTGCCTTATATGTGAGACAAAAAATAAGGGTGTGATGTGTTTGAATTGGAGGAAGCTCTAATTACATTTCTCATATTTAATAAAGTGGGTGTGCCAATACTACAATGCACTCTAGTACACTAGAACCTCTATGCAAGTGCGTGATACAATGAATATTGATTTGATTGGTATTAATATAGTGTTAATGTGTTAATTGAATGAAATTATTGTGTGTTCACACAACTAACAACATAATAGTGTTGTAGAACAACATAAATTACAAAATACTATAGGGTGCATAGTGAACTTAGTCCCATAGCAAGAGAAGATAATCAAATTTGGAATTGCAGAGACAATCAATTATATTTCCGTAGAGGATACATGCTAACAAAACAAATATGCCACATCCTCACCATTTATATATCATATGGTATCAAATCAATTTCATCAAAGTCCTTGAAGAGGGAGACCCTAGAAGAGTTGAGAGACTTCAATAGGAAGATCCAAGAGGAAACTTGGTATTGGAGGCAGAGAGAAGATGAGCTAGAAAAATAACTTTCCAAACACTAGGCCTCCTTCACCATCATGAGGGAAGAATTATATAGGATCAAATTGCAGCTCTTGCAATTGGGGGAGAAATTGACTCAGATGGATAATTGGAAAGAGGAGAGGTTCACTGAAGTGACTACTCAACTATACTAGGATTTGGTAGCAAAGGAAGAGGCTTGAAAGAAACTACAAGAAAATTTCCAATAGATGAAGAAATCTCCTTCCATTTCCATTGTGGAATATATAACCATGATAGATTTAATAATGGTAAACTCAGCTTCCAAGAACCTTCCTGAAGAGACATTTGGTGACTTTGAAAATCACACTAGAGACATCGGTTCCAAGCTCGTGAGGAAAATGAGATATGATGGCCAAGGGATAGGAAAGGAAGGACAAGGGATTATGATCTCTATTATAGCTCAATATGGGCCCAAACATGAAGGAATAGGATTCAGTGGACAAGAAGCTAGCACAAGTTCATCTCAAACCACCTTTGTCAATTCAAGAGGAACCAGAAAAGAAGCCATTCCCATGGGAGAAAAGTAAACTAGAAAAGGATTATGCAGTGAGCCACTCAAATATTTTTGTAGAGGCTTGGAAGAGGGAAACAATAAGATTATTATTTCATCTAGATCTTCTCTAACTCTTGGGGGGGCAAGCAACCAAGATGGAAAGCATCATCACAAGCTAAAAAGGTATGACATAATATCTTTGGTTTTTCTACATTGTAAGAAAATGGGTCATAAGGCTAACAATTTTTGGCACTCTAGAAGGCTAATTAGCACATGCATGAACTATTTGAGTACTTTAGATTGACTAGACATTGGGAGGCCAAATGTTGGATGCTTCACTTGGAACTCCATCCCATGAACTAAAAAACCAAAAATAAATCTTAGAGAGTCAAGGTCAAGGGAAAATAGGAGTTGCTTGCACTTGGAGCCCAAAGAGTGACAATTGTCCAATGATCTATTCCATAAATGAATTTCATATATATCCATGAAATGGACAATAATCTTATGCCAAAGGCATGTCCTATTCAACTCTTATCTTCTATCTTGTAGTGGAGCCACCCTTTCTTGGACATTTGTTGGAGCTTGATTGATGGAAGGAGAGGAGGTAGGTACACAAATGCAGAGAAAAGACGATTCAAGGGAGTTGAATATTTTGGGGACCAAAAGTTGCAAATGGGGACCAAAATCCTACAAATGGGGAGGTGTAATCCTAATTGGATCCTTGTCAAACCTCTTGTAAATTTTTTAATAAGCATGTCCCTGTTTTTTTTGGAAAATTTGGAAGTGGAAACGACCCATTGTGATGGTTGGGCATCCAAAGGAAACCTATTTAAAAAATGAAAGTTGTAGTGAAGAGATCAACAAGAGAGATGCAGGGAGAACATGGGAGGATAGTAGTATAAGTGAGAGTTTGAAGAGGGAAACCTTCTTGAAGATCAGTGGACAAAGAATTTAAGGAGCATGTCCATGATGAGCGAAGGTGTCTCTGAGCCATGATCGTTTGCAATTTTGTATTGTCAGTAAATAAAAATACAAAAGTATGTGTATAGCTCAATCCTCTATAATTATCGCTTGAGCCTAATAAAATCCCCATTAAATGTTGTAATATGTGTGTAATTGCTTCAATTTGTGGCTCTACATATATATCTAGTTTTGGTGCGGGTTCATTAATTTCTTGTGTGCTGGAGTACTCTTTGTTATGGGTGTTATATTTATTGATGTTTTGGGTATGATTATTAATTGATGGATCATTGTGTGTGTTGATGAAAAGAATAGTAATTCTCCGTACTCATACATTTTCAATTTCTTCAGGATAGGTGAGATAAGCATGATTATAACCTTGGTTTTTAGGCTCTCAAAATCCCAGTCAGACCCAAAGAAATATGATTCTTGGATCCGACTTTATTTATATATATGTAATATTTATGTATTTTATATGATATTATAAAATTTAAAGTGAAATAAAAGAATGAACTTGCAAAATAAAATTAAAAAGTATAACGTAGATGGAAAAGCAAAAATGTCAAAATAAGAATAAAGGACAAATCTAAAATACAATATTTAAACAATCTTGTAAGTGAGAAGAAATCAACAAATCCTTTTATTAATATCAACTCTGAGTTACAACTAAAAATATCTCTTTAGGTCCCTGCGAGGACTTGGACCGGAGGAATTCTTGGAAGTCCAAGATGTAACTATGACTAATACATGGACATTTAATGTCCAAAAGAAAAGCTCACAACATAAAAATAGGCTAGATCACTCCAAGTTACATGTGCATAATTGTTTTGTACTATGCAAAACTAGCGTTAATTAACACTTAATGACTTCATAACTTCTAATTAAAACCAAATAGACATTCAAGAAAATAATTGACCTTGGAGCATATCACCAATCAATGCTTCCTAGTCTTTTCTTTACCACCTTCAGAATAACCCTGTTGTCAACAAGATAATTCAACTCCAATGAAAACTCAAAGTGGAATGAAAAGATGATAATCTCACTTAGGACTTAAGCATACCTTATCAGAGGTTTCACTTCTCTATTTTCTCCTCTTATCATTGTCTTGCTCTCCTTTTATATCTTCCTGAAGTAGTTAGGTAGTTAAACTACCTTTTTGTTTTAAGAATTAATTAACTTTTATTTAAGAGAGGATAATTTTATTTATCATAAGAGTAAAATATGTTTTTGTATTTAAATTAATAATAGATGTGGTCCCATTGGGTTTTCATTTCCTTATTTTTTAGAATTTCCCTTGTAACTCCAAAAATAACTTATATAAAGAGAGAATACATTCATCCAAATAATTCCATGTCAGCAAACACATGTGCCTCCCAAAAACAATATATATTTAAAGTTTTTCAAAAATGAATATCATATGCCTGTTATCTGTCCCAAAATAAAGTATCAATACAAATTAAAATAGATAAGGGTATTTCTTCTTAAAATACTATTTTCTTTCTTTCTTTCCTTTCAAACACATCTGATCTAAGATTTAGTATATCTTTATAATAAGTTGTTTTTTTTTTGTTTTTTTCGTTTTTATCTTTATACTTATTTATATCCAAATACTGTTTTAGTTCCCTTTTGTCACTTTCTTTTCTTCACATAAAAATAAAATTTATTTTTAAAATAATATTTTTATAAAAAACTTATAAAACATTACCATATCTCCATTTCTTCTCACTTTCCTCCCTCCCAGCTCTTTGCATTTTTCAACCTCTTCTTTTTGTCAATTAATTAAATACAATTTGTCTGCATACCATGAGGTCTCCGTCAATTAATTAAATACAATTTGTCTGCATACCATGAGGTCTCCCTTTATAATATAAATGGAATTTATATTAAACATATACTCATAAATATCTTGCAGGTATGTCATTGACACATCATTTACACTAGGTGGCATGACATAGAAGCATATGAAGATTATAATACCAATTCTAAATTGTTGCCGCCTCTTTAAACCTTAAGATTTAACCAATTTTGCGAAGTTATTTTTAATTAATTTATGTTGAATAATGGTGGTTAAGATTTGGCTGAATCTTTGGATTGTAAATATATTATAATTTATTTTTCATCATTTACACTTTATTTAATGAGGTGGCATGACATAGAAGCATATGAGGATTATAAGCCCAGTTCTAAATTGTTGCCCCCTCTTTAAACCTTAAGATTTAACCAATTTTGCAAAGTTATTTTTAATTAATTTATGTTGAATAATGGTGGTTAAGATTGGACTGAATCTTTGAATTGCAAATATATTCTAATTTATTTTTCTTTAATTATGAATATTCGATAACTTCGTGTATGAAGCAAAAATTTTCATCAATTCTTAAAAAAACTAAACAATAACTATCATTACATAATTTTTTTTTTCAAAAACCTATGAACATACTACTTCAACCATTGATATTTGGTCAACCACATGAAAGAGAAGTGAAAAAACCATTTTACATCTATATTTCAAATAATTTTTTTCCAAAAACCTATGAACATACTACTTCAACCATTACCACATGAAAGAGAAATGAAAAAACCACTTTACATAGATATTTCAACAACTCATCTCCCAAAAGCAAAAACATAAATAAAGTTCCTTAAATTAAAACAAAAAGCCAATTCCATTACATTTAACAATATTAAATAATTCACCTACCTATTGACTAAAAAACATAAAAACAAAACTAAAGATAAAGACGTGTGTGATGTTCAATCAATGCTCTTATTAAGAAAACATATCCCAAATTTTGTAAATCTATTCAACGATTTAACTTAGTAAATTTGATAGAGAGTGACAAATGCATATGTTTAATCTATAAAGGTTACATTACGTGTTTGTGTATTTTTAGGTGTTGTTTAATTGTTCTATAAAATAGTTTGTTTTATTGGAATCTGATGATATAAATTTGCATGATATTATTATTTTTTGTTATTTAAAATTTAATTTTGAATGTAGAAATGGATTGAGCATGTCCATATATAAATAATCACTCAAATCTACGGATCTAATAATTTTTCACCAAATTTTTTTAGTAAATGTCCCCTAAAAGTATCACCAAAAAAAATTAATTTCTTAAAACGTTTAGACTACGTTTTTCTTTTAATTTACCAAATTTCGAAATGCATGGTAAATAAGATGAATATATTAAATCTTTGAAAATATTAAAATATATGTAAATAAAAGATATATACAAAATAAACTTGTTTTCTTGTTGTTTTATGTAAGTTTTGGAAGAAATAGAGATGTTTCTTGTGTTTTTATGTAAGTTTTGGAAGAAGTAGAGATGGAAAAATGTGATATTTTTCATTTATGTATTTAATTTAATTTATTTGCTTAAAATATATCTTGTTTTTTTCTTATAATAATATATTAATATTAACATTGGATGATGATAGCGTTTGGTTTATTAGACTTTAAGAAAGGTAATGGATTATTTAGTTTGCTTTAGAAAATTATTTTTGTATCCAAAAAGCTTTAAGAGAAGTGTTCATAAATTATTGTAGTTTTGATGAGTTAAAAGGTTAGGAAGGTCAATATTCTAACAAATATTTTGAAATTGTGATTCAATGTAGGTGTATGCATGACATTCTATTTTTTTTTTTTTTTATCTTCAACTGTCTTAATATCACAAATATGACAAATTATTTCGACCCTAGCATTTTAGGAATTGTCCAAAGCCTTGTTTCACTATGGAGCTTGTGAGAGTGTCTTATTTTAGCAATGCTGATTTTCTTCTTTACGCTAGTCAAAATAGAGAGGTACTTTTGATATTCTACATTAGGGTTGATCACCTCCTTATAGTATATTAATTTTCATTTATTCTCTAATTCTTTATCGCACCTGTTATCACTGAAATTTCGTCAGCACATGGTTACAAGAACTCAGCATCATCAAACAGCAATGAAGTCATTCATGGCCAATGAATTAATCTCACAGCATTCAAAAAGGGCAAAAACTATACAAAGTAGCAAAAAATTGAAGGGCGCCTTGCAGACATTGGGCGCGCGCGCATGCGCGTAACAGGAACATGAATAGCGTGCACAGGCACACGATGCGCGGCTGATAGCTCAAAAAGTCGCGCACCTGTTAAACGACATATTTATTGAAATGGTCGGCCTCCCAACCACTTATGGATCAGCTCCCAAGCCGATTTGACCCTCAAATCTGAGTTGAATCTGAATGGTGGGCTGGTCAAAGACCTAATAATGCCCTAAATGGCCTCTCTTCACACTACAAAGTAGTTCAACAAAATCCCAAAGCAATGCTATAAAAAGCCATGAATGCACCTCATTCTCTCAAGGAATTTCATGTAATGTTATGCTGCCTATATTGTTTTAAGGACTCCATCCTTGACAAAATCACTTTGGCACCATTTCATTGAGCAATCCACCTCTCCATTGAGTGGATTTGCAAGGAGTTCTTTCATCACCATTTTCATTTTTCTTGTTGTAAGGAGAGCAAGCTTGTGAGGGTCCAAGAGCCTTCTCTTGGAGGAAGAAGGGACTC